>PVJN01018673.1:0-38085 GCA_004026805.1 Lasiurus borealis
TGCTCCCCTGCCAGCTCAATTGCCCCTAACTGCCCTTCCCTGCCAGCGTGGTCACCTCAAACTACCCTCCCCTGTAGGCCTGGTCTCCCCCCACACTGCAACTATCCTCCCCTGCAGGCCAGGTCACCCACAACTGCCCTCCCCTGAAGACTTGGTCCCCCCTTAACTACCCTCCTCTGCTGGCCTGATCACCACAACTGCTTTCCCCTGTCAGCCATCTTGTATCCACATTGGGGCAGCCATCTTTGACCACATGGGGGTGGCCATCTTGTGTGTTAGAGTGATGGTCAATTTGCATATTACTCTTTTATTGGATAGGATAATTTAACAGTTTACAAAATAACCTGCACTTTCATTATCAAATCAGCCACCCTCAAAAATATGAGGCAAGTATTGACTGAGGGCCCATTTGCAAAAAAAAGGAGATATTTTTCTTTTCAAAGACAAAAATTGACTAAATAAATTCCAGGCATTCACCCAAATCTTTACTTCTAGTAAACTCTCAGTGGCAATCTAAATTTTATAGGAAGAAAGAAGATTTACTGACATGAAAATAACAATAAACATTTGGGACTATCAAAGCATTCTGGCAATGAACTGTCTTTCCCAGAAACCTATCTTAAGAATGAGTTGCTCGGTGATAATTAGAGTGTAAAATGCACCCAGATTCACATTTCAATGCTCCTTCCCAATTATAAGGGCATTAGAGTGAAAGTGTAGCCATATAATTGTGTGAAGAATAGATCTAATTTTCTCAATGTCACTGCAATATCACCTTTTGGGACTAACAGTACTGAATGATTACGCATATCATTTGGTAATTGTATTCTTATTCATTCCTCACTGGGAGCTGACTTTTAAAAGTGGACATGCAATTAGATTACAAATGAACATACATCAGCCAGCCCTCAGAAGATAGCAGTATGTTAGCATTAACTGAGCTGCATTTTTAACTACCGTCAGTGATGTGGCTTGTCAACACTCAGCCATGATGAACACAGTCAGGGATTATGAGCTTGGCCTTTAATAGTGAAAACAAAAGTGACTAAGAAATGCTCAACTCAGGGAGAGTGGCCTTCCCAAGCTGATTGCTTGGCTGCCTGTTGTCTAATATAACTATTAGACAGTTTGTTTAGAGAATCAAGATAGGGTATCAAGAGCAGGTGTCCACCACTGCTGCTAGATGGTAGTCTTTAAGAGCTGTATAGAAAATGTGTATTTCTAGAAATGAGCCTATCATTCCATCTCAGAGGCTCAAAAACAGATAATCCCTGGGAAAAAAAGATATTCATGGTGCCAATTAATCATAGCATATATTGCTGGAAATATTATAGGTCAGGGGTGGAAATTTATATAACCATCTGCATTTAAATAATAGTTTCTAAAAAGTAAAATTTACTGAAGAAGGTGAAGTTGAGGCTCTAAGTTATAGCTTTGAGTCTTCCTGAATACTGCTGAACTTTCTAATGCAATCATAAATTTTAATAAGTACAATTACTTGTGTGCAGTTGAAGTCTCATTATCATACTAACCAAAAGAAAATTTGTGAACCAGTCTGATCCTTGGATCTGATTGAGAGCAATCTTCTGGCATTTAAATGAGAGTATTTTTTTTTTCATGGAACAAAAATAACTTTGATTTTCCTGTCCCAACAACATGGTAGTTAACCGCACCCCACTTCATTCTGATGGAGTGGAAATATCTGTCAATAACTCCATTATAGTTACCACACTTATTAATGCACCATTCCTGCATAAGACCTCTGCCAAAGCCTGTAGCATTTCTTTTAAATTATTGTGAAAGCCTAGTGTTCTTTATTGTTTCAAACATCAATGGGTAAGTTGGTAACTCCCAACTGCCAGTAGGGGAAGGTAGTTGGGGGCTACCAAGCCAGCAGGGGAGGGTTGTGGATGGATGCTTTGAGGCATTGCAGAGTGTCTTTGCCCTCCAAGAGGAGCATGGCCCATGGGCCTGGGTGCAGTCCTAGGGTGTGAAGGACAGGAATCTTCTATTACCCTGGCTGCAGTGGGTTAGGCCAAGGAAAGTCATCAAAGGACAGTATCTGGGGGAGAATTGCAAATTAACTGCCAAGAGATCATCTACCATAATCACCAGTCTGTAAGTCCTGGTAGAGCAGATACATGGAAATATGAAATCATGTATACAAAAGTGGGTAAACAAAATGAGTGTCAGAAAATTTGAAGAAGATGTAGGAAGCAGAACCTGAGAAAGTCCTAAGGTGGAAAGTAAAGGTTAAGCCCATACTTTACTTCTGAATTTCCCTCCTTGACTGTTTACCCTGCTTTACCACTCAAATACCTGATTTACACTTGGTTACATCAATGATGGTCTTATCTAATAGAAAATGTATGTCTTGAAAAAAATGTTTCTATAGCCATGGGTTAGGGTCTCCAATATTTGGAAAGTCTTCTTTTTAAGTCAGACAATGGTTTACTTACTACTACATTAAAATGGGACTCAAATTCCTTACCATAGACTATGATATGAGTCATTCCTGTTTTTTTTTAATTTTTTTTTAAATTTTATCTCAACCTGTGATCTATCTTGTTTAATACACAATCTGGCTATAATATAAGTACAGAGATTTTCAACCTTATTCATCTCACAGCACACACTGAGGGGTGGAGTGGGATGACTGGGGGAAATAGGAGGTCATCTGTAATACTTTCAACACTAAAGATAAATTTAAAAAAATAAAATAAAATAGCTTTTTTTTTCCAGCTTCCTGAAGCCTCAAGTTCTTTGTAAACAGACTTTCTTTTGCCTGGGCATCCCTTTCCTTCTGCTTCTCTTGTTTGTTTTGTGTGTTTTTTAATCTGTCAGTTCTCAGTTTAAATAATATCTCTTCAGAAAGATTTCCAGGCTATGGGATGTATAGTGCATCCTCTGTGTTACTCTTTCATAACACCCAGCTTTAAACCTGTAGGACCAATCTTCCCTGTTTGCTCAGGAATCAGAAGTTTCCTGGAATTCAGGCCTTTCAGCACTAAAAGCAGGACATTGTTAGACAAAATCTACTTGAAGCACTTATTTAGTTTAAGCTACATTTTTTTTGTTCATGTACTTGTGGAATATCCATCTCCCCCATTAAGCATTAAGGTCCACTGAGGCAGAGGCCATGTCTGTTTTGTTCACCATGGGGTACCCTACACTGTGACACTTAGTAGGCATTCAATAAAATTTAAATGAATGAATAAGTAAACAAATGAAAAAAATCTTGATTTCAGGACAAAAACATACATTTGGAGTCAGCTACACAAAGTTGAGGTGAGGTGAGGAGAATTCTATAAGGTGATAGGTAGCCACAGATGCTTTGTTTTTACATATATATGGTGGGAAGGGAGGGCTTGGACAGGAGAGAAAGCAGTGATTAGAGGATCATGTCAGAGAAACCAAAGGAGTTATTTCAAGAGTGAGGTTGCTTCTAGATTTCTTTTGCTTTTATTATCCAGAGGTCTAGGTACCATGCATGTTAAGGTCATTCTTCTGAGCACAGATTGATAGTTTACAAAAAAGCCACACTGGCCACGTAAAGTATCTAGCTGGAGAAAATTTCCTGCAGAAAAAAAGATTTAACAACTGTGTCAAATCAAGCAGTGATTTATAAGAGAGGCTGAAGAGAAATGAGTTAAAGAGGGGAAAACCGGTTCGTTCATCATCCAACAATTTGGCTATAAAATAATACAGAGATTTTCAACCTTTTTCATCTCATAGCACACATAAACTAATTACTAAACTTCTGCAGCACACCAAAAATATGTTAGATATTTTGTTGATCTGACAAAAAAAATAGTTATTATTTTGATTCATTCACACCTGACAGCTATTGTTTCATTGGCTTATTGTCATTTCTCAATTTGACAATCTCAGGTAAAAGAGGCCAGTGCTCCTGACTAAATAGTCATATAATGCATGTTTTAGAAATGCTTGCAGCAGACTTGTTGGAAATTGCTGATACATATAGTATATAAGTGGCAATAAGGAAAGTCATGAACATCTTGACATTTTCTCCAAGAAACATGCCCCAAATATGCAAAAGCTATTATGTGGGAGAAAATATTGGATTAGAATAGGAAGAGAGAGGGCTGGAGATAAAATGCAAGCTCTAGATTTATAGCAACATCAGCTCAATGTAATTTATAATTATTTCTTCAGCAGAGAACTAGGCCTTCATCAGAGTATTTGCTAGCTCTAAGCAACCTTAGACAATCCCTAGACCATTGCTTCCCAAAGTGCAGTCATTGGAAAACTCTTCCACAAAATTTCCGAAAAAGGCATACCATTGTAAAACCATGTGGACAATGCTGCATAGCATTTAAAGTTTCATAGTGCATATATGATAATGATGGCATTTTGAGAGATTTAACTTTTTTTCTTTTCTGTAGCTTTGCATTTGAATCAGTCTCAAATTCATTAATTCAGGGATGGTTGTGAAGGGTAGAAAGCAAAAATAACCCAGAAAGGGAGGAAGGTTTGGAGTTATTGTCAAAATGCAAAAGGAGACAAATTTCTCTGTGAATTCCCTGGGGCTTGAGAAGGGGTAATGTGTTGGCAGTTAGAGGGGCCTGGAAACCTTGAAAGAAAAAGAACCTGTCCTAGAGATAAAGTTGTGATGCTTAATACTTCAGTGTGACTAAACAATCTTGCAAAGGTTCCTGTGTACAAGCATGGCACAGAAATATCAAAGAGCTGATCATTTACTAGTGGTCGGCAAACTCATTAGTCAGCAAAGCCAAATATCAACAGTACAATGATTGAAATTTCTTTTGAGAGCCAATTTTTTTAAACTTAAACTTCTAATGCCACTTCTTCAAAATAGACTCTCCAAGAGCCACACTCTAGGGGTTAAAGAGCTGCATCTGACTTGAGAGCCACAGTTTGCTGACACCGATTTAGACTAGAGAAAGGCAAAATACCCAGCCTAAAGACAAATACAGTCTACCATCTGTTTTTTATATAGTCCACACGCTAAGATTAGGTTTTACATATTAAAATGGTTTTAAAAAAGACCTTTTTTAAAAAACATATCATATATTGTGTGTGTCTACCTTTGCACTACAATGCTAAATCTGAGTCATAACAGAGTTGAGCAGTTACAAAAGAGTCTGAATGACTTGCAAAGCCTATCTTCTTTACTTTCATAGAAAAAGCTTGCTTATCCCTAATATGGACAGTCCCAGAAACAATATATTCCATCTACAGAGATTTTAGAACCAAGACCCCCAACATGACTGTAGAGAAGATTCTCATCAGTTTGGCAGGATGGATTCTATAAAATAAAATTTTATTGCACACCAAGGTTTGTGACAGATTCATAGCCATTATACATGTTAAGATGATAAAGGCTCTGGGATGTCCTCCTGTCAATAAACATGTTTAATGTTTTCCAAAGTTATCGAATCATGAGCTTTTTTTGTTAGACCTATTAGTATCTGATGAAAGAAAGTAGTATTATCCAAAGAACACATGTTGACAAATGATATTATCGTCTAAACTCATTTTATTGGGGGAAAGGCTTAGAATCAAAGCTGGTAATTTGGACAAGATCATACAACTGAAAAATAGCAGAACTACAACCCTGTATGTTTAACTCCTCTAGTATAATGTTAATCCTCCATCAACCATTTTTTTTAAATAAGTAAAAGAAAATATAGTCAAATGAATGGATAACTGATAGATGCAATAGGGATTTCTGGGCTGATTTCACTGAGTTTTTGACTGACATGTCAGTCAAAGCTGTGTGATTTTCATGGGATGAATCAAAACTTACATGCAGCAGGATTTAGAGTAATTCCACATTTTACAATTTTTAAGAAATATTTTTGAATGGATCAACTGGTCCAATGCAAAACAATGTTCTGATGAGACACTGGTTTGAATTTTGAAGGAAATGACCATCTGTTCAAACTGTCAGGCCTATTCAGGTTGTATCTAGAGTACAGTCCAAAATAATTTCTGAGAGTAAACACAGAACTTTTTTTAAAGTGAAGGAAAAATTAAATTTTCTCCATCAGGCAGGAAAGGTATGGATTTGGTCCACCTCTACTTTCAAAGCTGTTCTTTTGCTTAAATTGACAAATTGGTTACTTTCATCAATTTCAGCCTCAGTCAATTTCAGCAGAATGGAATGTCCACACAAACACATCAATTTCAGTTCTAGAAGTTGGTCTCTTTTGAAACTGACAGGATCTAAAATGAAGGACAGCCAAAGTGTCTGGATCTCTGGAGGCTTTGGGCAGGAGCTGATATTGAGTGACCTCTTCAGCAGGCCTGCCTTCCAGGACCCTGATCCTGCTGGCTTGATGCATTGGCTTCATACCAAGTCACTATCCATCCCTAGGATTCTGTAATGAAAGTGTTCCAAAGGGGCCACATATCAGTCAACCATACAGAGTGTGATGGTTTCAGAATTTGGCATGAGGGTTCTGGGGCCACAACTTAAGAGGCAATGAAATCATGTAACTTTTTGAGGTTCTTTAATGATCTGTAAATTTTAGATAGTGTTGTCTGTGCTACTAAATAATAATACCACTAATAATGGCCAACACTTAGTGAGCATAGTAATTTCTATGCATTATCCAATTTAATCTTTGATCAACCCTATTTGACAATTTTAGAAGAGAAAACTAATGAACAGAGAAGTGAAGGAACTTAACCAATGTTACATGGTTAATAAATCCTTACAGATTCACTATCCTGTAAAGGTTAAATAACAGGATTAATCCATCCTGTTAAATGATATGAAATCATTCTGGAAACTATTAGGTGCTGTACACTTTAGGTGTTATTTTCAATGGTCATCATAGTTCCCAAAGGACTTGTTGTCTCCATTGTTTTCTTTTAAATTAAAAATATCACTGCCTTGTAGAATCCTGCATAGTAAGTATACTCAGACCTCATTTAAAAAGAGATGTGAATAAAAATGGAGATGGAAATATTTCAGCCAGAATAGAGCAAAAATTTGCCTATTTAGAGGCCATGCCAAAAGAGCTTAAAATTATCCTTTAAAATTATGATAGAGCAGGACATTCAAACACCTGGGATAAAACCCACAAGATGTCCAAGGATAATTTTAAGCTCTTTGGGTATGGCCTCTAAATAGGCAAATTTTTGCTCTATTCTGGCTGAAATATTTCCATCTTCATTTTTTCACCATGAAATGAACTTTGAGACCAAGGGTAGGCATACCTCCATTCAATAAGATACATAATTATCAACATAGATATATTCTCCTCCTCCATCCTCTTTCTCATCTTTTTTATTTAGTGTAAAGTTTGTTTAGTCATCTCAATAAATTTTAAACTTTTATAAAAGCTTCTAAAGAAGTCATATAAAATAGAAATTGTTGCATTTAGCTTCTCATCTTTTGGATCCTCTCTTGGTCTCCTTCCTTCTTTTCATCCGACATTATTTATCTCCCTTCTTTCTCCCTTTTTTTCTTTCCACAGGTATTACTGAGTTCTTACCAGGTGTGTAGTAAGGTGTTTCTTGCTAAGTGCTAAAGCAAGAAACATCCAGTTTCTTTCCTTGTGTCTTTTTAGAATTTAGTGAGGGTTGACAGACATTAAATGAAAATTATTTATAAATGCCAACATGCTAAGGATGCAGAAAAAACAAAACAACCCAGAATATTTTGAAATCCACCAACATGTCCCTTACCGACAGCAGGGAATGAGGAAGAACTGAATTAAATCTGTAAGATAGTTATTACTCCTTTGTTGTGTATATAATTCCTAAGGTAAAAACGTAAAAGCTATCCCAAAGTCATTTCCTTCCTTTGATGAGCCCAGAAAGAGTGGCACAACTAGCTTTGGCTTTCCAATTCAGTCATGAAAACGGATAGGAAAAAATACAGTCTGTTTCTTAATCTAGTTGTCTTAACAGCCAAGACTAATAAACAATTTGGCAATTCAATTCATTTATTAGACTAAGATCTGGAAAGGGCTTATCAATTGTAGAAATTTAATTTTAAGCTTTCTGCTTCTACTTCACTTTCATTTAGAGGTTTCACAGGTGGCTGTGTTACTGATTTGGAGCACCAACAAATTTAGGCTTGGAAAGGGAAGGAAAAGAAAAGGAAAAAATAGCAATAAAAAATGAAAGGGGAAGGAGTGGGAGAAAAGGAGGAGGAAGAAGAGAGGGTGCCTGACACAGGACAGAACCCTAGAACATCAGTGTTTTCTGTGCCTAATGTACTATATCTGCCTAACTGACCCACCAACTCAGATTGCCTCATCATAATTTGGCATTTTTTTTTATCTGAAAGCAGCAGGGTGAGTGTACTCTCACAGCCTCCCTGAGACTCATTTGTTTGAGAGCTAATTTGTTACCTTGAGAATTCTCTTCATCAGTGTGCCCTTCCATCCTTCACACTGAGAGCCTGTGGCTCTTGGCCACCTTGATGTATTCAAAGCATCTGTATTCAAATAACTTATTCATGGACTGAAATCACTAATCCCAGTTTGGGGTGGAGAAATGTTTACTTGGTCACTGACATACTGTTTAAGCAGAGGCATCGCAGGGAGGGTCACTCTCAGCTGTCCTTCTCCATACAACTTTTGGAATCGTATACTGTAAACCATTTTATCGAAGAGCCAGGGGTAGCATCCATGTGGATGTATTGGGAATCAGCTAATGGACAGAAAGTACCTGCTCTGACACATTAATTCCCTCCCCTGTCAGCCTGCATCATTGTAGAGCATGCATGATGGGAAGCAAGGTCCCATCACACCAGGGCACCTGCTGCTTTTCCATCTGCCGAGCGCAGTAGCTCCTTTGATTGACCATTTTTCAGTCTAATGACTTATTCCTTTTCTCTTTGTAAAGTTTTTACATTTTTTATTGTGAGCTTAATAGTCATTTAAAAAATTTTCCCATTTCTGTTTGGCACACCAAGGATGTTGACAAAGGAGTAATATAAATAATATTCTAAACCATATTCAAATTGAGATCACCTCAAGAGCTGCTTTTCAATGTTTAGTCTGATAAAGTTGTCATGGCGATAATGTCCCCTGATAATTAAAGTGCCATGTGCATGGGTGATTAAAGGAAATAGCTCAGATGGTACACAAACGGGCAAATATTGAACCTACAAACTATTAGACTGGCCATTTTTTATTTTGCCTTTTTTTAAATAGTCTGATGAATCACATTTTTCTCTCCTTCACTGTTTTTCATTTGAGGATTTATGTAAAACCTTAGAATAGATATTGGCAGTGCTCCCAAACTGGCCTTTGGATTCTGCCTAAAGCTGTGGATTTGGCTGGCTTAGTCAAAGCAGCAGATCATTATTACATATTGAACATCTGTCAAAAATAGCACTAACAATTATCAGATACATTCTCTCATGAAGATTTGGATGTGAGTAGTTGAGAACATTCTATAAATCTAAGTCAATGGGGCTTTGTATTTTTACTCAAGACAAGAAACAAAATTAAAACCACCTTTAATAAATCTGAGAATAATATGATAGGCATGTTGTGCTGTATCTGTATTTAAAAGTAGGATAATTTGTGTCTATGAGTTGTTGTTTTTGTCCCTTCACCTTTTTCCTCAGCCCCCATACCCGTCCCCTGACAGCTGTCAGTCTGTTTTCTGTAACTATGAGTCTGTTTCTATTTTGTTTGTTAATTTATTTGATTAGATTCTATATATGTGAAATCATATGACATTAGTCTTACAGAAAACAGGGTGGTAATTACCAAAGGTAACAGGAGTGCAGGGAGGTAAAAGAGTATATACAGGATATAAATGGCGATGGAAGGAGACTTGACTTTGGGTGGTGAACACAATATAATGTACAGATGATATGTTAGAATTGTATAGTTGAAACCTAGATAACTTTACTAACCAATGTTGCCCCAATAAATTAAATAAAATTTAATAAATGAAAAAAAAACAGGATAGGTTGAAATTATTATTTTCTGGGGGGTCAGAGAAAACCCACCTTCCTAAGTCTCAGGTCAATGGGAGAGAAGAATGGGTGTTTTAGGGGAGACATGTGAGCCCTGATATCACCTAGAATCTGGAATTATTCTTTTTGATAAATTATCTGCAAGAAGGAATGTTTTATATATGACACTTAATTCTTTGGTGGAGTGAAACACCAGAAAACTGCAATATGATAGGAAAGTCTCATGGGCTGTGGGACTGGAAGATAAACAGCACGCAGACTTTGAGGAGAACAAATGTGGGAAAGCACTTCAGAAAACATTTATTTGTATAGATATATGTTAAAGATAAAAAAATCTCTGACCTACTAACCACATCCCGGGGGAGGGGAGGCGAGCAACCTACATCTAAGAGTCTATCTAAGCCATATGACAATAAAGACCAATAAAGTGTCAGGTATTGTTAGTAGGGCTTAGAAGAAAGCTGTACTATAGCACTCATAGAGATGGACAAAGAAGCAGCAATCTGCAGCTACACAGCTCTCTATTGTTCTAGACCTTAAAACTAGAGCATGTCTGAAAGAGGGATGTTAAAATGGCCAAAGAGATGGTGAAATCTCAGTTCGAGCAAGGGGAGAATTCTTCATTTTACAAGTGTTTACTCTTTCCCAGCTTAGTTTTTAGACATTGGGCTAGGTACTATAGAAGAAGCAGAAATAAATACAATTTTATACTCAACCATAAGGAGTTTAAAAAGAAAAAGAAAAAGGCATATATCTTTCAATAATGCAAGAGAATAAATGAAGAAGAAGACAAATAGAAGTGCTATGTGTACTGAGCCTGGAGTGAACTCCAAGCTTCTGGGAGTGGAGGTGCCAATGTTAAGGAATGATCATGTAACTGTCCACAACCTAAATAAAGTCTGCCCTTGACTAGAGTTAGGAAGGTAGGCTCTGTGGTTAAGTAAAAATCTTAACAGTGTGGAAGCCCAAGCCCAAGAAAGATAGAACCGCTGGGACCGGTTTGGCTCAGTGGATGGAGCGTTGGCTTGTGGACTGGGGGGTCCCGGGTTGGTTCTGGTTGGGGGCATGTGCCTTGCTTGCGGGCACATCTCTACAGTGGGGCATGCAGGAGGCGGGTGATTGATGTCTCTCTCTCTCATCGATGTTTCTGACTTTCTATCTCTCTCCCTTCCTCTCTATGGAAAATCAATTATATATATATATATATGTGTGTGTGTGTGTGTGTGTGTGTGTGTGTGTGTGTGTGTGTGTGTGTGTATGAAAGATAGAACCAAAATTCATAAAGGTAAATGGGACAGGTTGAGCTCAAACTTTTTTTGAAAAGGAGAAATGGAGAAGCGCTAGAAACAGGGTTTCCTTTGAGCAATACATGAGCATTTCTCCCCCAAACAGAAAGAATAAAGGGGGGAAGGGGAAGACGGTATGATGAAGGATGGAGAAAGGAAGAAAGGAGAAAAGTTCCATTTTCCATTGTGAAAAGTAATCTTCAGAAACTGCTCTAAGTTGGCATGAGTTGATTTTGTTGTACTTAACACTATAAAAGTGTTTGCAAAAATTCACAGATGATAGGTCTACATGGAACCCTGAGAGAATCCAAAGGGCAGAGAGGCAAGATGCCCTCATGTTAAAAACATCCTGAGATTTTGTTTCTCAGCAATTAGTTGTCAACAGTTAGGCTGAAATAAACTCATAAAAATTCAAACAAAGAAATAGATAGGTAGATAGGTATAGGTAGATAGTAAATAACTAGTACTAGATTTCGAGTCAGAAGATTTAGGATGAATTTACCTTCATCAGAACTCTTTTGTATGACTTAGGGCAAATTTCATTACCTTGATTTTCTCATTTGCAAAAAAAGAACATACCTATCTCAGAGGGTTAGAATACAAGAGACAATGGCTATGAAAGTCATAATAAACTTCATATTAGTAAACATACACATTCCTTGAGATAATCTTAGAAAGGAATTTATCTTCACATTAAACCAGTCTCCTTCCCTACCTCATTAATCTCTCTTAAATTTATAAACAGTGCTTTTGATGAAAAGTAGAGGGCACAAAAAATGAACAATAAGGGTTTTTATACCTGATCATGGTATACTATTGTCCTTCCTCTTCCAATTAATTCAGGAGATTATCCTATATATATACATACTAGGGGCCCAGTGCACGAGTCCATGTACTTTGAAAGGAACTGTGGGCTTCAAGGCTGTGGTGGGCACAGGGGTGGATCTCAGCCCATCCTCCATGCCCCTTCTGCTGTGGCCCCCTAGTTCCCTGTCTGCCGTCAGCCCTACTCCAGCTTCTGTCACTCCCACAAGTTGAGGGCATGGAGTGATTGGGGCTGGTGCCAGAAATGGTTGCCAGTGGTGGCTGATGCTCCAATTGCCCCTCAGGAGCAGGGGGAAGTGGAGAAGTCCTGAGGGGTGAACACTCAGACTGGTGCTGACAGCAGGTGTGAGCACCCAGCAGGACCACAGTGCATGGGAACAAATAATTTTTAGTAACCAACAGAGGCTTGCTCCAATCATAGTGACTGGAACCCTGCCTTGGTCTGGCATCCTCACTCACCTGCTCCACCATCCTGCTGCAGCTGATGCCCACCATATTCTATGCTCTGCTACCTGCTGCTGACACCCCTTGGTGGTCAGTGCACATCATAGCAACCAGTTTTTTCGGTTGTTCCACAGTTTAGTCTCTTTGCATATTAGAGTTTTATTATATAGGTTTCAAGTGTACTTTTCCATGATACATGGTCTGTATATTGCATTGTGTGCCCACCATCCAAAGTCAAATAATCTTCCATCACTATATATTTGGTATTCCTACTTTTGACTCTATCTTTCAGTGAAAGGTCAGCCATATACAGTGACTCAATGCCCAGCAGAAGTCAGAGTCTCAGGCTCAATGCTTTATATGGAAGCAAGTATGTTTACATGCTACAAGGAGACTTGGATAGATTAGCAAGGTAATACCGAGTATTTTTCTTCTAGTCTTCCTCATATTTAAAAGCAACTTAGACTATATATATTTTTTGACAAGGTTATATATTACACTGAAAATGGAAAAAAAACAAATTAAATTAAAAACTCTAAACTACAGAGACTAGAATTATCTCTAGTTGTGACTCCACTGTAGTACTGTGATGGAGAGCTGCTCATTTGACAGCTCCAGGCTGTTTCAGATTTAGTGACATGCACGACAGCAAATGACTCCTCACGTCTACCTTTCTTGGGTGCAAGAACAGTTAAAGGATGCTCAGGTGCTTCTTACTGGGCACAGGGTCATCTACACTGATGCATTTATGCCACTAACTATTTAAAAGATAATGGCAAAGAACTTACCTTTTCCTTATGGCTACTCCTATATGTTTGGAGATTAAAGGATATGCAAAAGAGGAGAACGTATATTTTTTCCATAAAGATCTTTTTATTTCTCTATGTATGAAACTGTATATAGAAGTGGTTAAGTTGGTCAGGTTTCAGTATTCTGAAACAGGTGACTCAACCATCCAGTGTTCCATTAAATGATCAAATCAAAAGTTTTTTTCTGGCTGTCTAAAGAGATTTTATACCAGTTCATTGATTTTCCTTGTTTCAGATGACAGACACTTTGAGTTTTGTTAGCTGTGTATCACTAAAGTCCAGTACCTGGGAAAGAAGTTGACTATCAGTAGTTTAATGTACTACTCAGCCATGGCCAAGCCTCTTCAGTCTGAGTGGTTATAACTGAACTCCAAAGTGAGTGGTCAATGTATTTGGGGGAAGTATTTTTGTTCTTTCTTAACAACCTACACAACAGGCACCTAAATGTTACCTGGACTGGATATTGTGGGTAGATGGGTGGAATTGAATGCTTATAGGTTGATAGTCAAAATTAGGTACAAAAAGTGCTTGGAAAATAGCTTAGAAGCACATGAAAAGATGCCCCCTTCCTCCCTTCCACGTTCTCTAAAAAATTAATGGCAAAAATATAATTGGGTGAGGACTAAGAGCAACAAAAATATTTTAATGATAAAGAAACAAATCTTAAAGGCATCTAGAAAAAGTAAATGTAACCTACAAAGAAATCTTATCAGGATATCAGTTTAATTATACAGGCTAGGAGAGAATAGAATGACATATTTAATGTGTTGAAAAAAAAATTACCAGCCAAGAATACTTTATTTGGCAAAGTTATCCTATCTAATAAAAGGCTAATATGAAAATCAACTGAATGGTGGAACGGCTAGTTGCTAAGATGCACAATGACAACCAGGGGGCAGATGCTAAATGTAGGAGCTTCCTCCTGGTGATCAGTGTGCTCCCACAGGAGGAGTACCTCTCAGCCAGAAGCTGGGCTCATGGCTGGCGAGTGCAGTGGCAGTGGTGGGAGCCTTTTCTACCTTCATGGATGTCCAACTAATGGTTAAATACCAATGGTTACTTTAAATGTAAACTGACATGAATTCATCTATCAAATGGAAGAGTAACTGTATGGATTAAAACAGACAGAAATTTCAGAGGGAAGGTGGAGTGAGAGGTGGGGTAGGTGGGGAGTGATTAACTGAGCAGGGGGGCTTATATGCATATATACATAGCCCATGGACAGACACAAATAATAGTGTGGTAAAGTCCTGGGAGAGGATCAATGGGAAAAAAACACACACAAAAGGGACTTCTGTAATACTTTCAACAATAAAGATAAATTTAAAAACAACAACAACTAAATATAACACAGCTAAATGCTGCCAATAAAAGACCCACTTCAACTATAAGGGCACACATAGACTCAAAAAGAAGAGATGGAAAAGACATTCCATCCAAGAAGAAACCAAAAGAAAATGGGTATAGCTATACTTATATTGGACAGAAAGACTTAAAACCAAGAACATTAACAAGAGACAAGGGAAGTCATTATATAATGATAAAGGGTTAGATCCATCCAGAAGGTATAACAATCATAAATATATACTCACTCAATTTTATAGCACCTAACTATATTAATTGAATATTGACAGATATAAGAAAGAAATAGACATTACAATAATAGTCGAGGATTCTAATACCCCACTTTAACAAAGGATAGATCATCCAGATAGAAAATCAATGAGTAAATGGTGGATCTGAACCATACATTAGACCAAATGGACCTAAGAGACATCTATAGAGCATTCTATCCAACAGAAGTGAAATACATTTTTCTTAGGTGCACATGGAGCATTCTCAAGGACAGATCATACGATAGGATACAAAACAAGTTCAAGTACAATGGTAAGAAACTAAAAATAAAAAGTAACATGAAGAAATATTAAAAATTTATGAATATGTGAAATCTGAACAATGGACTGCTGAACAACTAACATGTGAAAGATTAAATAAAAAAGGAAATGAAAGAATATTCCTAAACAATGAAAATAAAAATACAACATATAGAAACCTAAGGGATGCTATAAAAGCAGTTCTAAGAAGGGTGAGTTTATAACAATAAAATACACATACTAAGAAATTAGAGAGATTACATAGTAAATTGAAATTTATACCTCAGGGAATTAGACAAATAGCAGAAGGAAATAAATAATAAAGATCAGAGTAGAAATAAATGAGATAGAATCCAGAAAAAACAGATATCAACAAAACTAAGAGCTGTTTTTATAAAAAGATAAAATTGACAAATCTTTAGTGAGACTAGGAAGGAGAGAAGATTCAAATAAAATCAGAAAAGAGAAATTATGATTGACACTACATAAGTACATAGGATCATAAGAAACTACTATGAACAATTATATACCAACAAATTAGGAAACCTAGAAGAAAGGGGTAATTTCCTAGAACCTACCAACACTGAATCAGAAATAAACAGAAAGTCTGAACAGACCAATAAGTAAGGTGATTGAATCAGTAAACAAATACCTCCCAACACAGTGTACCCCAGAACCTGATGGTTTCCCTGGCAAACATTTAAAAAAGCATCAATGCCAATCCTCAAACTCCTCTAAAAAATTAAAGAGGTAGAAATACTTCCAAATGCATTCCATGAGGACAGCATTACCTTTATATCAAGCCGGATAAAAATACTCCAATAAAAGAAATCTATGAACCAATATTCTCGATAAACATAAATGCAAAAACCCATAATACTAGGAAACTTAATTAAAAAACTCATTAGGAGGATTATACACCATTACCAAGTAGAATTTGTCCCTGGGATGCAGGATTTTTCAACATATACAAGTCAATAAATGTGATACACCACAATAGAAGATAAAAATTATATGATCATTTCAAAGATGCAAAAGACATATTTGACAACATATAACATTTTTTACATGATAAAAACCCTCAATAGATTGGGTATAGGAAACATACTTCAACATAAGAAGGACTATATATGATAAGCCAACAATTAACATTATACCCAATCGAGAAGAAGTAAATTTTTCCTCTAAGATTAGAAACAAGTCAAGAGTGGCAACTCTCACCACTTACTTAATAAGTATTAGAAGTCCTAGCTAGAACAATAAAACAAGACAAAGAAATAAAAGACATCCAATCAGAAAGGAAGGTATAAAATTGACATTAATTGCAGATAAAATTATCTTATATATTGTAAGTCCAAAGACTTAATTGAAAAACAGTTAGATCTAATCAATGAATTGAGTAGAGTTGCAGGATATAAAGTCAATACTCAGAAACCAGTTGCATTTCTATCTACCAACAATGAAATATCTGAAAAAGACATAAAATTATGCCACTCACAATAGCATCAAAACCAATAAAATACCTAGGAATAAATTTAACAAAGAAAATGAAAGTTTTATACAATGAAAACTACAAGCCTTTGTGTCTTCCTAAATTTCAGCAAACGAATGGAAAGACATCTCATGTTCATGTACTAAAATAGTTGATACTATAAAATATCCATGTTACTGAAAGCCATCTATAGAGTCAGTGGAATTTATATAAAAATTTCAATAGCATTTTTCACAGAAATAGAAAAAAATTCCTAAATATTGTATGGAAATACAAAAGACCCTGAGTAGTCAATGAAATTACTAAAAGGAAGAAAAAATTGAAGGCATCACACTTCCTTATTTCAAACTATACTACAAAGCTATGTGACTTAAAAACAATTTTTATTGGCATAAACATAGATGGGTAGACCAATGGAACAAAATACAGAGCCCAGAGTTAAACCCTGGTATATATGATCAACTAATATTTGATAAAAGAACAGATTATTTAATAGAAACAGAGTAGTTTCCATAGGCAAATGATGTTGAGAAAACTAAATAAGCACATACGGATATCTCACACAAATTATATAAAAATGAATTAAAAACTTAAACATAAGACCTGATACTATAAAACTCCTAAAAAGAAAACAGCTCCAGCATTGATTTTGGTAAATATATATATATATATATATATATATATATATATATATATATATATATATATATATATTTGTCGGAAACCAAACATTGCTCTCACTAAATGGATGTAAACAGGAGGCCAGAAGGCTGGTCAACCTTAACTGCTCTGAAAGGTCAGAGCTAATTACTCACTGTTTAGATGAAAACATTGTTAGCTGAAACAGCTTCTACCTGTTTGTTTCATGTTAATTTCTGTTTTGTTATGTCCTGCCTAAAGGCTAGGAGTGTGTCCTAAAACCTTAATAAAAGGGAGAAAAAGGCCAGAGCAAGTGATAGTCCTTTCCACTAACTAGAGGAAGGCTCCCGCCTGGCCCCCAATATCACCAAATTAATGTTTTCTAGTCTATCTCTTCATTTGCATGCGGCCTCCTTCAGAACCCGAACCCTGAACCGGGAACCCTGAACCATGTGGGAGGGACGTGGAAAGAGGTTCCCACATCTGGCGCCCAACAGGGGATGTGGCAAGAGGTGCCCACATCTGGCGCCTGACCTCGGGACTTCTGGAGGAGAAGGGAGGAAAATTCACCAAGGAAAATGGTGAGGGAATATTCACCTAGGAAAAGGTGAGGGGAATTCAACGTATGCAAAGCCCACGGATTAACTACAGAGTCTCCATCTGGAAGTAGGGTGGGAAGTCTTTTGCAGCCAGGCTAATGGGGAAGAATTAGGTTATAAATATAAAGTAAACTTTATTATAGACTTTTGGTTTGCATGCTTAAATAATGTGGTTTCTTGTTAAATTAAAATCTTAGTTTGCATTTGGAATCTGAAATTTGTAATAAGTGAAACTCCACTGCTGAAACCACATCTGGTGTGGATAAATTCAAAAGTGGCAGGAGAGGGCAAAGCACTCTGCTCTCCTGCAATGAGATTACTGAAGGTTTGATTTAAAAATTATAAGAGAACTCTTAGAAAATGCAAATCTTGGCCAAATTAGGTGAAGTTATTACTTCAGAAAGCGAAAAAGAAAGAAAAAATTTAAGATCTGTCTTTATTTTTTAAGCATAAAAAGAAATTCGGCCCGATCTATTACTGATGCTTTCCAGTATGAAAGTCCACTCTCCTAGTATACTAATCTAAAGTTTCTTTTCTCACCATGAAAAAGTTTTAAAAAAAAGTCTGGAATTTCTGTACTCATGAGGAGAAAAGCCCGGCTTAAAAAGAAATGCACGCAATTGTCCACCTTTTTGGACAATATTAAGAAAATAAAGGAACCAAAAGGAGAAGATTTTGTGTTATTAATCAAAGTTTTCAGCTAAATGCAAATTAAATTGGGAGAAAATAAAATAAAATTTCTCTAATTAGGAATTCAAAATATGTTGTTTATTGGTCTAATTAAAAAGAATTCAGTGATTCCCAACTGAAAATTTTAATATAAAAACAGTTTAAAGATATAATTGATATCTTAAAATAATTATAAAAATATTATAATCTTTAAATCATATATGAATATATATATTTGATGTTTTTTTTCCATGTTAAAATTTCAAGGCTTTAACAGAGATGATTCTTGGAAAGCTCCATGGGCCCAGAGTAATACAAGAAATTTGTTCTCTCTTCTTAAAGGAAATCTTTTAAAATTTAACCAATCTAATATACTTGAAATTGCATGGAAAACTTAATCAAATAAGAATTAATAACTATATTTTAAATGTTGTGAAGGTTTTGGCCTCTAAAAAGGACACGGTAGCACTCTAGGGAGAGGCGTAAACACTCAACCTCTGAGAGATCCAATTTCTCAGTGTCCTAGATATAGGAGGTAACCATTGGGCAAGACAGTGTAAATCAAAATTTCATAGAAATGGGCAGCCTAGATCAACCCCTGGGAAATGGCCAGAGGGGTGCCCCCCAGCCTCCTTATTCAGGATTAAAGTTAAATGGAAAGATCCCGAATCTGGTTTATGGAAGGGACCCGATCCATTATTAACCTTTGGGAGAGGGTATGTCAGCTACCTCAGCCACAGAAAGCAACGACTCCAAGCACTCCACTGAAGAAGAGGATCAGGAGGAGGACAAGCAGAACAACAAACAACCTGAAGACCACTGGGAGCATGGTAAAGAGGACGGTACAGATGCCTAAGAACGTACTTCTTGCAATACCAATAGTTACCAGCTGTACGGTAATATTACCTGTGGCACATGGGGAAGTATTTTTGACTTATATTCCTGACCCTTCATGGGTAAGAACCCTTAGGTGTGCTGATTCCCCTGTTTCTTGTAGTCTCTAAGAAGGGCAAAATTAAGTAACTAAATATTTCTTAAAATTCCAACATTAGAATTTAAAATGGCAAAAAGCCCATAGCTGCCTGTGTTCTTAAGCTAGAGGCGGGGCAACATTTGTGGCTTGTGAATCAGACATAAACATTTACTAAATTTCTTTTGCTTTATAAATGAAGATACCTACTTTAGTTAATAAATTAGCTTTTTAAATAAAAATCAAGATTTTCAGCTAAATAAAGACCCAATGTCTTTGTAAGCAATTTGATTAAGTATTCTAATAAAGTAACTAAGACCTTGTCTATACAAAAAGAAATTAATTGATAGCCAGTTTGAAATTGAATTGCCATGGCCTAGAACAAAAGAATATCCTCACATAATATTATTCTACAATGTCATTATAATTTTTTGACAAATATCCCAAACAAACTTACAATCTAATTCTCTGAATATTTGGTAGCAATTAAAAAAAATAACATAAAAGGAATTAAGGCAGTGAGAAGGCACTTGAGCATTCTATATTGTCTTTTCCTGCTCTTTTTGCCAAGAGGGAACCTCCCACAGCGTTGCCTGAGCTTTCTGTTCATGCTGAGGTTGAAGCCTCGTGTTGGCTGGTACCATGAATCTGTCTCTCAACCAGTGGTGTGAGCTGGGCCCTGCCCGAAGAAGAAACCTGGGTTCCCCAAGATATGTGATCAGTGCTAGGACCCTGCCAGACGAGGGGATCACAAGACAGGTACTGGGTGTGGAGGCCACAAAGGCATCGGCTACCAAGGAGACGGAACTGAACCTCACATCAACCTGCTTGGCCCTGGTGGATGGCTGGTTAGCCAGTGATGGGTAAGATTCCTTAGAGGAGGAACAACCTAAGACAGGCACAGTCGCAGAGGGGCCATCAGGAGAGAACTTGGGGATCAACAGAGGTGAGGCACAGATCCTACCCTCCACCCCCAACATTGCAGGGGCTTGAACCTTTGCCCCTTCTGAGGGAGGTCTCCTGCCCCATGGCTACTTCACTTCCCATACCCAGTTCTGATCGGGACCCAGGTGACAAGACAGAGACTTGGCCCAGCTCCATTCGGGACACAGATGACAGACAAAGATTTGGTGCAGTTCAGATTGGCACCCAGCAACAGACAGACTTGGCTGACAGCTGCCCTATATTCTAAATCCAACCTAACACCAGGAATGCTCAGGGCCTACTCAAGAATGCAAATAATCCTTTCCACTAATATTTACAGGATAAAACTAAGATAGTTGTTAGAATATAAATTTTCAAATTAATTTAATTGGCTAATTGAAATAGGTGAATATTCAAGAAAATTTAATTGTACTGGAAAACAGTTGTTCCTAAAGTATTAACTAAAATTTCTATTGGTAGTTCATTGCATGGTAAAATTACTTAACATGCAATAAGCATAAAGCAGTCATATTTGCATTATAAAAAATTTCCAAAAGCCTCCTAATAATTAAATCAAAAAAAGGGAAGGATAGTACAGTAATATTATGTAAGGAAAAGTATCCTGTAAGCAAATTACATCTAGAATTTTTTTTTTTTACTTAACAGCAAGACACCCATGAAAAACATACATAGTATTAAAATAAGCCAAAGGAAAATCATTTGGGCAAAAATAAAAAGGATCCAAATTCAAATTTATAGAAAAAAATTCCTTTACTAACTTTTGGTCGAGAATGTTTATATATTTTCAGAAAAACAGCTCCAAGACCAGGTGAATTCCTACAACAGAGAATGCTCCAGCTATGAAGATGAGAGGAGAAACAGTCCAGGGATGGAAGATGCTGACGACACCTTGCCATCCTAAAGTCAGCAGCTGTGCATCAATGCAGGTTGCCCAAGACCAAACCAGAGAGGGTCAGACCTGCATTGCCACCATTTGTCCACCATTCAGAACTGAAATATCATTGCTAACATGTACACTTTGCTAACATGTACACTCAAAAAACTGTTGGACATTGAAACTGGGACTCAAAGGACTGTTGGCCCAGAAAGAAATTTACTACAGACTTAATTAATTTACCTCTTAGTATAGCCATTGTTGCTTGTCTTATTTTTTGTTCTTAATATTTATTTCTAGTCTGCAGATGCAAGATTTTTTAGAGGAAAGAAAACGGGGATGTCGGAAACCAAACATTGTTCTCACTAAATGGATGTAAACAGGAGGCCAGAAGGCTAGTCAACCTTAACTGCTCTGAAAGGTCAGCGCTAATTACTCACTGTTTAGATGAAAACATTGTTAGCTGAAGCAGCCTCTACCTGTTTGTTTCATGTTAATTTCTGTTTTGTTATTTCCTGCCTAAAGGCTAAGGGTGTGTCCCAAAGCCTTAATAAAAGGGAGAAAAAGGCCAGAGCAAGTGGTAATCCTTTCCACTAACTAGAGGAAGGCTCTGGCCTGGCCCCCCAATATTACCAAATTAATGTTTTCTAGTCTCTCTCTTCATTTGTGTGAGGTCTCATTTAGAACCCGAGCCCTGAACCAGGAACCCTGAACCATGCGGGATGTGGGAAGAGGTTCCCACAGATTAAAAAAATCAGCAAGTGGGAATACAACAAACTTAAAAGCTTCCACACTGCAAAAAAAAATATAAAATGAAAAGGCAACCTACAGAATGGGAGAAAAATATTTACATGTATCAGATAAGGGGTTAATATTCAAAATTTATTTAAAAAATCACACAACTCAATGGCAAAAAAAAGCAATCCAATTAAAATGGGCAGGGGAACTAAATATACATTTTTGAAATAAGACATCCACATGTCTAATATGTACATAAAAATGTGCTCAGGGTCACTAATCATCATGGAAATATCATAAGAAAGACTATCTTCAAGAAGACAAGAGTTAAACATTGGCTAGGATGTGGAGGAAAAGGAAAAATTATGCACTGTTGGTGAGATTGTAAATTGGTTCAGCCACTATGGAAAACAGTATGGAAGTTCTTCAAAAAATTAAAATAGAAATACAGAAATAAAAATAGATCCATACTATCCAGCAATCCTACTTCTGGGTATATAGCCAAACAAAATGAAAAGAGGTTATTGAAAAGATGTATGCACACATATGTCTATTGAAGCACTAGAGGCTCAGCACACATAAAATCATGCACAGTTAGGGTCCCCAAGGCCTAGTATGGCCTCCATCACTGGCCTCTGCCACCTTGCGATGCTATGTGAAGCTCCCCAGCCTGGGACACTCCACAATGTTTGCAGCCCCTTGACTGTTCTGCAAAACTACTCCCTGCCCCATGATTGTTCTGCAAAACTCCCCCAACCCCTTGACTACTTCAACAAGCTTGCTGCCTCCCAGTGAAACTTGCCACTGGATGCTCCACAAAACTTCCCCCGCCCCACCACTGCTCCATGAGGCTCCCTCCACCCCACAACTGCTCCACAAAACTCCCCCACCCAGTGACTGCTCCATGAAACTCACTGGCACTGGTGACTGCTCTAATAAGCTCACTGCCATCCTGTGAAGCAGCCCACCACTGCCGCTCAATAGTCTCAAGTCCGATATGCTACCACTCCCTGTCTCATGGCTAGTGTCTCAGGGCCTGAGGGTTGGGGAACTGGGAGGTGCTCCGTTCACTTTAGGGTGACCAGTTGTTCATTCGATCATGATGGCATCTAACTCTTTATACGTATATTAGGATTATTCATAGTAGTCTAGATATGAAAAAAACCTAAGTTCTGATGAATGGATAAAGAAGATGTGATATATATAAAATCACATCATAATGGAATGGAATATATAAATACATATAATGGAATATCATTCAGTCATGAGAAAAAAAGAACTCATGTAACACAGATGGACCTTGAGAACATTATGCTAATGAGATAAGTCAGAGAAAGGTAAACATTGTATAATACCCCTTATATATGAAGTCTTAAAAACAAAACTCAAAGAGAGTGGAATAGCCATTTCCTGGGGTTGAGGGTGTAGGAGAATGGGAGAGATATTTAAAGTACATACTTGCAACTAATAGATAAAAGTTGTGGTGATCTGATATACAGTATAGTGGTTATAGATAATGAAACTATTGTAAACAATAAACTTGCTAAAAGACTAGATTTTAATTGTTCCTGCCACTAGAATAATATCGAATAAAAGAGTAATATGCAAATTAACCATCACTCTGCTACACCCACAAGCCATGCCCACCAGCCAATCAGAAGTGAGTATGCAAATTGACCCAGCCAAGATGGCTGCGGCCATGGAGAGAGGAGGAAGCTTGGGTTTCTCTGGCAATGGAGAAAGCAAACCTTTCTGCAGACCATGGCAATCCCAGGCCTTTACTCCAGGCTACAAAGTTTCAATTATAGAAGATAAATAAATCCCAACAAAAATGGCAGCAGTCATGGAACTGGAGAGAGCAGGAGGTTTGAGTTGCCCCCAGCAATGGAGGAAGCCAAGCTTCTGCAGCCCTGGCCTGCCTTAGCCTCTGCTTAAGACTACAAAGTTTCAATTACAGAAGATAAATAAATTCCAACAAAAATGGCTATGGCCATGGAGTGAGCAGCAGGCTTGGCTCCACTCAAGGCTACAAAATTTAAATTACAGAGATAAATAAATACCAGATATCAGGACCTCCCCATGGGTTGCTGGGGGGCATGGCCAGCCTGCAAACCACCACTGGCCCCTCGCCAAGGCCATCCATGCCCCAAGGGAACCCCCATCCTGACCCGGGATACCCTTCAGGGCAAACCAGCTGGCCCCCACCCATGCACCAGGCCTCTATTCTATCTAATAAAAGAGTAATATTCAAATTTACCATCACTCCAACACACAAGATGGCTTCCCCTATGTGGTCAAAGATTCTGCCCTCATGTGGACACAAGATGGCCATCACAAGATGGCCAGCAGGAGAGGGCAGTTGGGAGGGACCAGGCCTATAAGGGAGGGTAGTTGGGAACAATCAAGCCTGCAGGGGAGGGAAGATAGGGGTGACCAGGCTGGCAGAGGAGGGAAGTTGTGGCAAACAGGCTGACAGTGGAGCAGTCAGACATCAATCAGGCTGGCAGGGGAGTGGTTAGGGGGTGACCAGGCTGGCAGACAGAAGCAGTTAGGGGCAATCAAGAAGGCAAGAAGGTGAGCAGTTGGGAGCCAGCAGTACTGGATTGTGAGAAGGATGTCCGACTGCCTGTTTAGGCCCAATTCTACCAGCAGTCGGACAGCCCTTGAGCAGTCCCAGATTGGAGAGAGTGCAGGCTGAGCTGAGGGACACCCCTCCATGCATGAATTTCATGCACCAGGCCTCTAATAAATAGTACTTATGTGATGTGATAGAAGTATTAGCTAATGGTACATTGGCAACTCTATTGAAATATAAAGTTATCAAACCAATGCTGTATACCTTAAACATACAAAATTTTAATCTGTCAATTGTATCTCAATAAAATACCCTAAAATAGTTTAAAACATAAACACACACACACAGACTTATATATGTATACATACATATGTATATAAGGATACACACATATATATTTATATATATATAAGCCTAAATGACTGGCTGACTGGCTGGACTGGCTGGTAGCTATAATGCTCGACACGTTAGTGGAAACCACAGGCATGGAACAGACTGATGAATCTCAGAGGGAAGGTGGGCAGACGGTAGGAAGAAATTAACCAACTATCATATATGCATTGTAGAGACCTGGTTTGTGCACTGGTTGGTACTCTTGGCCTCAAGTATATGTATAAAAATATATTTTGTGTCTATATGCATGTATATTCCTAACTATATAAGGTTAAACTTTGCATGAATTATTATATTTATTTCCTCTTTTGTTTTGCTTTCTGTGCATTTGGTGGTTATATTTTCCATATCCATTCTTTTAGTAGTTACCCTAGATATTTTAACATGGATACTTAAAAAGTCTAATGTTAGTTCATACCTTTACCTTCTTTTCAACTAAAAAGACATCAGACAGCTTCATATCTAATCATTCTTCTCTAAAATTATATGCTACTAGTGTCCTGGTGCATGAATATGTGCACATTGAAAGGAAATTTTAAGAAATATTTTAACATCATTATTCATCCTTTATAATAGAAATGTCAACCAAATTCATGATCAACAATGACAGGTAGCAACATTAATTGGTGCCAGGGAGACTTTATATGTATTGTGCATGTGCAAGTCAACTTAGCCTTTCATATATATGGAATAAACTTGCCTAATTAGACCTGCTTTCTGATTTAGATAAACTTTTTCCAGCCCAATGAAGTACCCTAACTTCTCTTTCAGATAATGGTCAGCAACACAGCAGGAAATATCAACATGAAGCAGATTTTTATTGTAGATCAAGCAGGGAGAACAAAGAGAAAAATATTTAACTTCAGCAGTGTTTGACTACATTCTACACAGTGAGAAAACCTGAAGTCATTTTGAAGGTCCACCATTTATTACTTCTTCTCAGTCAGGTCAAGTTTCTAAGCTTTCTAAATCTGTTTTCTGGCTAATGAAAAGAAAATAGGATTCCACCTACCTATTTCAGGACTTCTGTGAGGATCAAATGAGATGAGTCATGGGAAAAAGCTTCACAGACATTTGATTATAGTGTAAGTGTTCCCACCTGGCTATAAAGCAAGTCATGTCCCTGGGCTGAAGAAACTGCAAGGAGGCTAGTCGCTAGGTCAAGGAAGCTGGGCATTGCTACATGACATCATTACCTGGTGCTCACAGGAACTGTTTTCAGCACTAGGCGGGGCTATGGGCTGCATTTTATAGCATAGGGTCTCAGCAGCATTGGCTGTGATTTGATGGGCTGTCGCTTCAAGGTGGTAGTGGGGCCTGTGTCCCACTTGTGGGAAGCCAAGTGTTGTTTTGTGGGAGCCAGACCCAAGGTGCCATTTCTCTGTGTGTCACAACAGCTCCTGCATTGACTGTCTGCCCCCTTGTGGTCAGTGCCATCATAGCCATCCATCGAATGGAGGGAAGGACACTTAGTATATTAGCATAGTAGATATAGATTACTATCTAGTATTTGGCTTTATCTTTTTTTTTAACTAGACAAAATTGATATTTTATACAGTCATTATTTGTTTAGATTTACCTACATATTTACAGAAACTTTCTGTGTCTGTGACTTTCCATTAGAATTTTTAATAAGAATTGGTTGTTTCATTTTCACCTAAATATGTTATTTTCCCATCCTCTTGTGAAAGACAAAGGCACCATACCTTCCATTGTAAATTACCAGTTTTTTTATTCCTCAGCATTTAAAAATATAACTTGTTGTCTTCCGGTTTTCATTATTGTTGTAGAAATATCTTACTTCCTAGCTGCTTTATAGACCTTTTTCTTTGCCTTAAATGTTTTGAAGTTTCACTATAATTTATATCTATGTGGGAATTTTTATTTATACTGCCTGACATTTATTGGACTTGCCATATAAGAGGATCAGTATATTTTGTTTTCTTATTAACATCTGAAAATGTTGGGCTATTATCTCTTGAACTATTGCTTCCAATGCATTCTCTTTATTTCCTCCTCAAATTGCAATTAGACACATGTTAGAACTTCTCTATCTTCAGTGTCCCTTATAGGCCCTTCATAGTTTGTCCTTTTAACACTGTTCTGCTTTCTGTATAATTCCCTTGGATCTGTGTCCATTTCACTGACATATTTCTCAGTCATGTTTAATCAGTAGCCCATCCATTGAATATTTTATTTATGGGGTATTTAATTTTGAATTTAATATTTTTAACATTTTAAATCATATTTTTATTTCTGGAAAATCTATTTACATCTGTTGTGCTGCTTTCTTTTTTCCTTTTGTATTTTTTATTTGTTTTATTTTTTAAAATTTTGTAATTATTGTTGAAAGTATTACAGATGTCCCATTCTTTCCCCCTCCCCCAACTAATCCTCTTCAACCCACACCTCCTAGACCGACAACACTGATTTTTATAATTTTTTCCTTGCCCATATTTTTAAATCTCTTTTATTTCTTTAGCTATGTTAACCATAGCTCTATCTGATGATATTTGAATTCTTTGCAACATTGACATTGCTGCTGGTTTTTCTGGATTGCAATTCCACATGATATTTGTGATACTTGACTGCATGAGTTTATTCCTTGGAACTTTGTTGGCATTATCTGAAGATTGGTTTGAAGTTGAGTTCCTGCAGAGAGGAGATGTCTTTGCTCCTGATATTGGTTGAGATCCTACTAATCTGCAATTCAAATAACATTGTTTTTCAGCTTGAGTTTTTCTGACCATCAACTTGTGGGGAAACTGGTTTGTGGTTATATGTTCTCAAGGGAGATTTATTTACCCTCTACCTTGCTGTTTGTTTTTTCTGCACAGTGAGTTTATTTCTTTTATTTGTACATTGAGAATGTTGACCTTTGGGCTCCCCGCTTAATATTGGAATCTCCCCTTAAATGTTCTTCCTTAGATGGGTTAGGTTTTATTTTCTGTCTCTCATGAAGGGTAACCCTGAGCAACTATTGCATCAGAAGCTCAGCCTCCCAGGATTTTGCAAATGCCAGGAAAACAAATGCTGAGCTACACAGTGGCTTTCCCGGCAATGACTGACTCACCTGTTTTTTGATGTCCAAAATTGTTAAAGAGAAAAGAAATCTAGCATTTTTATTGTTTTCAGTGGGAAAGTTCTTGAGAAAGTCTAATGTGTCATACTGCCAGGATCAAAAGTCAAATCAGAAGTCAGGGTTTCTTATAAATCACCCAATGTTGTATCAAAAGTATTCCACGTAAAATTTGTAAGCATTATTGTAACAGCAAGTGGAGGTACTTAACCATTCCCTCAGAGTTAGACATTAAGGTATTTCCAGCACTTTACTATTATTTTTATCAAGTGTTAATATAACATTTTTAATAACAATGTTTATATGTTTATAGTTATTTTCATAGGATATATTGCCAGTGTAGCATTGCTGGACTAAAGGGATGCATATTTTTAAGATTCTTGACATACTTACAAAAACACCTTTCAAAAGGGTTGTAGCCATTTACATTTTCAGTAATAAAACTTATTTGGTGCTATTTATAATGTTTTATATTTGCCAATTTTATAAGGTACTTTTCATCTAAAATAAAAATATATTTTTGGTCTTAAGAGCCATTTGTGATAAAATTTTTTAATGCTTAAAAACTTGTTTCCCCCGAAACCGGTTTGGTTTAGTGGTCAGTGTTGGCCTGCGGACTGAAGCATCCCAGGTTCGATTCCGGTCAAGGGCATGTATCTTGTTTGCGGGCGCATCCTTAGTCGGGGGAGTGCAGGAGGCGGCTGATCAATGTCTCTCTCTCATGGATGTTTCTAATTGTCTATCCCTCTCCCTTCCTTTCTGTAGAAAATCAATGAAATATATTTAAAAAAACACAACTTGTTTCCTAAGATTGAATACTTAGACATATAATTACATTATTAGAAGTAAATACAGAAAGGATAATCTCCTGATAAAAGTTTTTAACTCTGAACTATTTGGCTCTTATCTCTTTCTTTACTTTTTTCCTCACTCCCACCTCCCCTCCCCTCTGGTGTTTAGGGAAAAATTTTTTAAACATATGCCCTATCTCAGGAATGCCTTCTGGAAGTGACCAGAACTACCCAGGGTGTCCACACTCAGATCAATCCTTGTGAACTCTTCCCTTTTATCCACTCCCTCCTGGGAACAAACCAAGTCATTAATTTTTCAACTTAACAACAACAACAAAGAGTAAAAAAACACATATCTTAAAATTATGAAAACTCTATTTTGATCTTTTCTTTTGCCTGTATGGTCAAATACTTTGTATATGTAGATGACAGTCTGAGAGAGAGAAGACTGAGAAATCAATATTCTGATATTTTCTCAGACAATAATCACACTTTTTCCTACATAGAATAATGTTCATGTGCAACCTAAACAAAACATCTTGAAGGTGTCTTCTAAGGCTGGAGCAGAAGGGAGAGGTGGCCTTCATGCCTTCAGCTTCATCAGCATTTATATAACCTCAGCTTCCAGGGGACCTGCTTACTCTCTGTATCACCTGGATTTACCTCCCCACAGCCTCAAAGCTTTGTTTCTAGATCAGGTGCCTTTAGCCTCCTATCTCCCCAGGCCACTGGTAGCCTCTCTAGCAAAGCTCCATGGGTTTCTGTCTCCTAGAGCTCTCCAGAAAACCTCGGGCTGAAAGCTTTTCAACTTCTTTGTTTTCTTGGAGCAACTGGTTTCATATCAGTTGCTGTCTGCCTGGATTTGCCTTCTATGTGTCCCAAGTGGGACCATCAGACACATGAATGATTCTTACACAGGCTACAGGGTCTCTTAGCATTACTGTTTGAAATAATTGTTGTTTTCTATTCAAATTCATTTTAGACTATCCTGGAGGTTGTTCTATTTAGACTGTAAAAGATTGACTTAAAATATTGACAGTAATTAGCCAATCATTCTGTTTTAAAGGTCAGATTTGACTGATTTTACCCAGAAGAATATCTGCATCTTCAGAAGGAAATTGTTTGTAGTTTGAGCTGTTTCCAAGTGCTCAACTTTTTTTTTTTTTTTCTGACAGTCAATTTCTCCTTATCCACAGCCACTGGCCATCTCTTCAAGCTCTTAGTTCAGGATGAAGGAGATTGTTTCAATTCACTCTCTCTGAGACTAAGGGAGTGCAAACCCAGCTGCTGCCAGGTCTGGGTTCATCTTTAGGTGCTGTGATTGGGCATGTGGGGCCCATGCCCATCCTGTGACTAGATAATTCAGGAGTGTAGGCATTGGTTCCCTGGCTTTCCAGTTTGACTCCCAATGCTACACATTTCAGCCTTTCTGTTTCTAATTCATCTCTCCATATTTATAGCCAACCAAACATCCTATCATTCGTTTTTTGAAGAGGGGGATAGAAGTTTGTTTTCTAAGAAGGTGTAGTACATGGAAGAAAAAGGTAATTCAAATTTCTGACATGCTTTAAAACATGCTTCCTATAGTATAAGCCACAAATACTCAATGTAGCCAGAAATCATTAGTGAAGCCCATTAGTGAAGGGATTTTAGCTGGACAGAGAGCTGAGCTGAAGTCCCAGCTCTGCCACATGCTTTAAAACATGCTTCCTATAGTATAAGCCACAAATAATCAATGTAGCCAGAAATCACTAGTGAATGACCTATAGCATACCAGCCAGGGACCTGCTGCCTCAGCTGCAAATCTACAAACACCGAGATTCTGCCTCTCTAGCTACAGGCTCGTAATAAGTTTTTCCAGGGCAAAACAAGGTGGTGGCCCAATAGCCAGAGGTGCCCTGTGCTCTCTCATGGAGCAGATAGAAGAAACAGCTGGATCGAATAATATCCACCTGGAATTGTCAAATTAAACACAGCTGGTGAGGCAATCTATGACCAGAAAGGAAAGAGGATGTCTGGAGAAGGGTAGGATCAGGGATCTCTGGGCTGGAGAGAGAGACACGCACAACCAGGACTAGAAGAACAGAAGAAAACTATGCTGCACCAAGTCCATGCCTCTTGGGGACACTTGAGTATGGAAGGGGGTCCACAGGGCAGCAGGCATCAGGGGATCTCAGTCCACAGCCGTGGGAGGCTACATCCAGAAAGGCAGCTTGACATTCTGCACTGGCCACAATGCGGAGTGGGAGGGTGGGTGGGGAGATGATCTGCAGTAGCACAGTTGCTCTGACTTTATGTTTTCTTTGCTTTTACTCGCTAAACCCAGTATATAGGATCTTTCAATTACAAATACTCACTGAGGCTGCAATGCAGGGGAATGTGGTTTTGTGGAAGCTGGGGAGCAAAATAGGGAGAGGTAACCAGGAAGCCAGCTCTGGGACAGTCAGGTCCCTCCAACCCTGAGCAGCCATTTTTCTCCTAAACCAGGCCCCTTTTAGCAGCTCAGCCACACCTAACCTTGAGCTCTGCAGGCAAACAAGGATTCTGAATACCCCCAGGAAGCCCTCCAGGACTGGGTGAGGGGCTATTTGATCCTGAAACTAATATAGCAACACCGCCACCTAGAGCCCATGTCAGAAATAGATGCTTGTGTAAATACTACTGAAAGCAGGCAAACATAGCTGGCAGATTGATCCCGCCTGCCTGAAACCAAGGCTGACCCAGAGAAGTGGTGGATCACTGAAAACTTCAACATGGTGCTGACTACCTAACAGGAAACTGAGACATGGCATACAGAACAGTAGGAAAGGTCTTAAACCAGCCCCCAGGGGACATCAAAACTCAGCTGAAGAAAATGACACTCACTTTTTTATTTTTTATCTTTTACTTGAGAAATTAAAAAAATTCTTCATTCTTTATTTTTATTTGTTATGTTTTTAAGCATTTATTTTTGGAGGATTAGTGTACTACATTCTATTTCTTATTTTCTTATCATTATTTTACTTTATCTCATTTTTTCCTTTTTGCTAACCTTATTCAAAGATAGACCAGGGACACAGGCAAAGTTTCTTCAAATTCAAGAAGATGGAAATTATATGAAGCATCTTCTCAGATCACAATGGCATAAAATTAGAAATCAAAACCACAATAAAAACAATGAAAAAAATCAAACAGTTGGAGGCTAAATAGCATGCTATTAAAAAAAAATTATTCAGTACCAAATAGATAAGAGAAGAAAAAAAAAGTATCTTAGTAACAAATGACAACATGGGGCACAGTAAAAGCAGTGTTGAGAGGGAAGTTTATAATTCTATGGGCCTACTTCAAAAAATAAGAAAAAGTGTTAATAAATTATCTAACCCTACAACTCAAATAATTAGAAAAAGAGCAATAAGAAAAGCCCAGAGTAAGCAGAAAGAAGGAAATAATAAAGATTAGAATAGAAATAAATGGCATGGAGACAAAACAAAACAAAATAAAAAAACAAAAAATGTATACAAAGGATCAATAAAACCAAGAGCTGGTTCTTTGAAAGGATAAACAAGATTGATGAACCTCTAGCAAGGTTCACCAAGAAGCAAAGTAAGAAGACTCTAATAAACAAAATAAGAAATGAAAGAGGTGAAATAATAACTAATCCCACAGAAATACAAAAGATTATGAAAAAATACTATAAATAATTCTACCTCAACAAATTGGACAACCTAGAGGAAATGGACATATTCTTAGAAAAATACAAGCTTCCAAGATGCAATCAGGAAGAATAAAAAAACCTATATAGGCCAATAATTATCTAAGAAATAGAAGCAGCAATCAACAACTTCCAGCAAATAATAGCTTTACAGGGGAGTTCTACCAAGCATTCAAAGAATAACTAAAATCTATCCTCCTCAGACTATTCCAAAAAAATTCTAGAGGAAGACACACTTCCAAGCTCCTTCTATGAATCCAATATTACCCTAATTCCAAAATCAGATAAAGACACCACAAAAAAAGAGAACTACAGGTCAATATTCTTAATGAACATAGAAACTAATATCCTCAACATTATTCTAGCAGATCAGATCTAGCATTACATAAGAAAGATCATGCACCATGACCAAGTGGGATTTATTCTGGGGATGCAAGGATGGTACAATATCTTCAAATCAATAATTGTGATACATCACATAAACACAGTGAGAGACAAAAATCACATAATCCTATCAATCAATGCAGAAAAAGCATTTGACAAAATCCAACACCCTTTCTTGACAAAAACACGAAGCAAAGTGGGAATAGAGGGGACATACCTCAATATAACATAACCCTTATGTGACAAACCTACAGCCAACATCAGAGTAAATGGGCAAAAAACTAAAATAATTTCCCCTAAGAATAGGAACAAGACAGGGATGGCCACTTTCACCACCCTGTTTGACATAGTACTGGAAGTGCTAGCTATAGTGATAAGACGACAAGAAGAAATAAAAGGCATCCAAATAGGAAAAGAAGCAAAACTGTCATTATTTGCAGATGACATGACACTGTACATAGAAAACCCCAAACACTCCAACAAAAACTTGGAGACTTAATAAATGAATTTGGCAATGTAGCAGGATAGAAAATTAACTCCCAGAAATCTATGGTTTTTTTATTCACCAATAATGATCTCACAGAAAGGGAAACTAAAATAAACAATCCCATTTTACATTGCATCAAAAAAATTAAGATACATAGGAATAAACTTAACTAAGGAGGTAAAAGACTTGTACAGTGGTACCTCGAGATACGAGTGCCCTAACATACGAGATTTTTGAGATAACGAGCAGTTGAGGGAGCGATTTTTGCTTTGAAATACGAGCAACATTTGAGATAGAAGTAATTGTGAGGATTGGCTGGCTGCACACCACCCACCAGTTACCGCAACTCGAGTGTCTCAGTTTCCCACGCCTCAAGGTTATGGAACAAATTAAACTTGTATCTCAAGGTACCACTGTACTCAGAAAACTACAGGACACTGAAAAAAGAGATAGAGGAAGACATAAACAATGGAAAAACATATTGTGTTCATGGATTGGTAGAATCAACATCATTAAAATGCCCATACTTCCTAAAGCAACTTATAGTTTTGATGCAATGCCAATTAAAATACCAACGGCATATTTCACAGACCTAGAACAAACTCTCCAAAAATTCATCTGGAATAAAAAAAAGACCCTAAATAGCCACAGCAACTCTGAAAAAGAACAAATTTGGAGGAATCACTATACCAGATATCAAGCTGTATTACAAAGCCACGGTCCTTAAAACTGCTTGGTACTGGCACAAGAACAGACATACAGATCAATGAAACAGAATAGAGAAACCAGAAATCGACCTAAGCCATTATGCTCAATTCATATTTGACAAAGGAGGCAAGAGCACACAAAGGAGTCAAGACAGTCTCTTCAATAAATGGTGTTGGAAAATTTGGTCAGATACATCCAAAAAATAAAAAAAATAATAAAAAAGAAAAAAACTACACAACTTACACTATATACAAAAATAAACTTAAAATTGTTAATTAAGTTAAATGTAAGATGGGAAACCATAAAATTCTTAGAAGAATCTATAAGCAGCAAAATATCACACATATGTTGTAGCAATATCTTAACCAACACAGTTCCTAGGGCAATGGAAACTAAGGAGAAAATAAACAAATGTGACTACATCAAACTAGAAAGCTCTCTCTGCACAGTAAAAGAAACCATCAGCAAAATAGCAAGAAAGCCCACTGCATGGATGAACCTACTTACTGATGCTATAACAGATAAGGGTTTAATCTTCAAAATTTACTGGGAACTCATATAACTTAACAAAAGGAAGATAAGTAATCCAATAAAAAATGGGCATAGGACTTAAATAGACACTCTTTGAAAGATGACATACAGAAAGCTAAGAGACATATGAAAACATGCTCAGTCACTAATGATCTGAGAGATGCAAATCAGATGACTATGAGGTACCATCTCACACCTGTCAGAATGGCTATCATCAACAAATTAACAAAGGACAAGTGTTGGTGAAGATGTGGAGAAAAAGAATCTTCACGCACTGCTGGTAGGAATGCAGACTGGTGCAGCCACTGTGGAAAACAGTATGGAGTTTCCTCAAAAAGTTAAAAATGGAACTCCCATTTGACCCAGTAATCCCATTTCTAGGAATATATCCCAAGAAATCAGAAACACCAATCAGAAAGGATATATACACCCCTATGTTCATAGCAGCACAATTTACAATAACTAAGATTTGGAAACAGCCTAAATGCCCATCAGCAGTGAGTGGATTAGAAAACTGTGGTACATGTATACAACGGAATACCATACTGCTATAAAAAAGGAACTTTTATCATTTGCAACAGCATAGATGGAATTGGATAACATTATGCTAAGTGAAATAAGCCAGTCGGAGAAAGATCAATATCACATGATTTCACTCATATGTGGAATATAAAGAACATCATAAACTGATGAACAAAAATAGATCTAGAGACAAGATCTAGAAGAGACTGACCAACCCGGAGAGAAGGCAGAGGAGGGATGGTTAGAGCTCAATCAAAGACTTGCATGCATGTATATTAGCATAACCAATGGACAGAGACACTGGGTAGATGGTGGCTTGTCCTGGGGGATGGGTGTGGCTGGCCAGTGGGGAGGAGGAGTCAATTGGGGGAATAGGATATATATTTATATATATATTACTTTAAACAATAAAAAGAAAAAAAAGTATTAAGTAAGGTCATTTTACTACCCTGATTAAAACTCTCTAAGAATTCCTATCCTACTTCAAGTAAAAGTCAATGCCTTTTCAATGATCTACAAAATTCCATATGATTGCTATTTAATTCTCTTGCTCATCACCCCAGGTTTGCTGCAGGCTATAGACATTAAATCTTCTCAGGTGCTTTACTTTCCTTGTTCCCTCTGCTTATATCAATTCCCAGCCTCCCCTCCGCCCCAATCCCTAGCCCCAACCCCTAATCTCAGCCCCTAACCTGCAAGCTCTCTCCTCTTCATATGTCATCATTAGAGTGAGGCTGCCCCATCATCACATTATTTGAAGTGAAGCCCCTTCTCTTCCAACTCCCTCTTTCCAGGTTCTATTTTTCACCTTCTAATGCATTATATAATTTAATAATTCATTTGTTTTATGTTTGTCCTTACCTACAAGTTCTCTGAAGGCAGAGATTTGGTTCATTTTATTAACTAAGGACTCACCTGCTCCTGGAAGCATGCCTAGAGCATAGCATAATAGACACTCACTGAGTGTTGATTTAATAAAGGAAAATATTAGAGTCTATGATGGATTTTAGAAGATGAGTTTTTAAACCTTGTCAGAGAAACTAATTTCCTTTGTGAAACAAAATAAAACTTTGAAGAGGATTTTACTTAAAATCAAAGGAAAAAGAAAAGATGTTGATTAACAGAGATAATACAAGCAACAATAGAAATGGTGTTTATAAATAAAGAGTTTCTGAAATGATGGAGGCCTAAGACCAAACATCCTCTTCAACTTCATTTTCTCCATGTTTGGAAAGTCCTGACAGAAAGTCACCCTTTTCTGATTTAAATGATGCCCACTCTGAGTTTTGCCCTCTCTCTGAGAGTGAGGTTTTAGGCAGAGATTGTCAATTGAAATTCTGGTTCCCTTGATAGAAGAACAAAATCATACACATCTCATGAGTACTGTGTGATTTCCAACGAATAGAGACGTACCAAAATCACATCCTATATAATAAAGAGTTAATATGCAAATTGACCATCACTCCAACACACAAGATGGCTGCCCCCATTGGGAGACAAGATGACCACCACAAGATGGCTGGCAGTGGAGGGCAGTTTTGGGTGATCAGGCCAGCAGGAAAGGACTGTTGCGGGGACCAAGGCCTACAGGGGAGGGCATTTGGGGGGACCAGGCCTGCAGGGGAGGGGAGTTGGAGTGGACCAGGCCTGCATGGGAGAGCAGTTGTGGGTAACAAGGCTGGCAAGAAAGGGCAATTAGGTGAAACTGGGTCAGCAGGGGAGGGCAGTTGGGGGCTACCAGGCCTGCAAGGGAAGACAGGGGTGACCAGTTCGGCAAGGGAAGACAGTTAGGCAGGGAAGCAGATGGATGTCGATCAGACTGGTAGGGCTGAGGTTAGGGGTGATTAGGTTGGCAGGCAGGCAGGTGAGCAGTTGAAAGCCAACAGTCCTGGATTGTGAGAGGGCTGTCCGACTGCTTGTTCAAGCCCTATCCCACTGGGGTAGGGCCCACTGAGTTAGGTCCTGAATGGGCAGTTGGACATCCCTCAGGGGGTCCCAGATTGAGACCTAGTAGAAGATAAAGAACACACACCTCTGGGTTTTGCCAAGCCTGAGTTTCTGATCTGAAAGCTGTTCAGTCTGGATGCCTTTCTCTGCCTCCTGCCACACAGAAGACCCACGTTTCCTACCTCACATCTCAGTTCCCAGGAGAGACTACACACTCAGTTTGCTGACACACCTTCCAAGTAAGTCCATGTCTCGGTTTCCAGGAAAACAAACAAACAAACAAAAACAACATAAAACTGCTGCTGCTCCTGAGAGACTTTTTTTTTCCTCTTTGAAAAGGCAATCGCAACTCACTAGATAATTAGCTCCTAAATATGAATCCATGTGCACTTGCAAAAGTGCTTTCAGGTTCAGAGAAATAAAGACTTGATTAGGTCATTATCACTGAGAGAGAACACCAGGGAGCTCTTACCTGCTAGTTGTATTGGTGATAAGGAGACCCAAGACTCCTCAGGTTTGCTCACTAACCTGCTCTGCTTCCTTGATTTTAAGAACATGGAAAACATGTGGAGCTTGCAGAAAACCCTGGAGTCATGGGTTGATTTCCTCTAGATGTTACTTATTTTACTTTGATTGAGCTTTTGGCATTTCTCCCTTTATTCTGAGACATTCTATGGGGTGTGATCTAACAGCCCACAATCCCTTTGTATACTTTGTGACCAAGGCACTTTGCTTTGTAATCTAGGCCACTGCTTTTCAACGCTTAAATGAAAGAGACTTGGGTATGGTTCCCAGGCTCCAAGATATAAAAGAGGAACTGAGAGAGCAGAAATAAAGACAAGAAAGAACAAAACTATGTTAATGAAATCCCGTGACAAC
>PVJN01018674.1:0-38554 GCA_004026805.1 Lasiurus borealis
TCTTTTTTTTTTCCCATTGATTTTTAGAGAGAGGGAAAGACAGAGAGAAATATCTATGTGAAATACATTAATTGGTTGCCTCCTGCATGTACCCGGGCCCTGGAGAAGCCTGCAACTGAGGTACATGCCTTTGACCAAAATCGAACCCGGGACCCTTCAGTCCGCAGGCCAAGGCTCCATCCACTGAGCCAAACCAGCTTTTTATTCAGTCTCAGAGGTTTCTCTGCTTTGCTTCCTCCTGCCTCCCTAATCTATCACCAATGACTGTCTTGTAACCCACTTCATCTTCTCTTTTGACTGTATACCAGTTAATAATTCGGGTTTTGTAACAGAGAAAACACAATAATTTCAATATCAACCGGAATGCCTTGTTCATTGCAGAGTGCAATTAAACCAGGAAAGTGTGACTACAAAAAATTAATGTACGTTAAATCGTTCTGAAAAAAAGGTAGACATTGTACCAAAAACTGGAATGGTGGTCACACACAATAAACAGAGAGCATGTGTATAGGGGGTGTCACCATCAAACAACCCCCAAATTTTCAAAGATGAAGAGTCACCCAAATATTTTATTTAAAAGTGTATTTGTTCATTTTATTACTTATTTATTTATTTTAGAGAAAGAGAGGATAGGAGAGAGAGAGAGAGAAATACCAATTCGTTGTTCCATTTATTTATGCGTTCATTGGTTGATTCTTGTATGTGCCCTGACTGGGGATTAAACCCGAAACCCGAAACCTAGGTGCATTAGGACAGTGCTCTGACTGACTAAACCACTCAGCCAGGGCTTACCCAAACGTTCTTCAAGAGGAAAGAGGTCACTATCAATCAGAATGAGATATGAGAAGACACACATACATTTTTAGTACTTGTAACAGTCTCAGTCAATACCGCATATCTCAATGATAAGACAGTGAGATTTGGCTGAGCAAGATTGTAGAATGCACTATTTGGTAAGAGACACTAGGTTCCAAGGGATGGATTTTAAAAATGGTATTGGTGTATCAGGTCAAGTTCAAATAGTAAACAGGAACTCAGTTTGAAAAGTATGAGCAGGTCCATATCCTGGTCCACAGTCAAGTGGCTTACAATGCAAAGTCTGAACCTGGCTGGTCAGAGATATTCATCTTTCTCTAGTTTCTGAATATTACTGTGGCTCTATGAAAATAGAGGAGTAAAAGTGTCTGTGAACCTAGAAGAGTGTCATCCCTGGAAAGGGAACCCAGGAAAGTAAGAAAAATATCTAGAGATAAAAACTGGCACCAGCCAGTGTGGCTCAGTTGGTTGGGCATTATCTCATCCACCAAAAGGTTGCTGGTTCAGTTCCTGGTCGGGGCTCATGCTTGGTTTCGGGCTCAATCCCTGGTACAGCAGCTGATTGGTGTTTCTTTTCCTCTCACTTTAAAAATCAAGAAAAAAATAAGAAAACTGACCGACACCCATGGTTTTAATACTTATGAAACTACTAAGTGTGACTGTGTAATAATGAATCCTGTTATCACCGGGGTGTTTGTGTTTTCTCTACTTTTATGATGTTTGAAGTATCATAAGGTGATAAAGAGCTAGGGTGTCACAGGGGCAGAGGCAATGTGGTCATGGTGGGTTAAGCCACCGGTAGGTCTGTGACGGCCAGGAAAAAGCTGAAGTCCTGTCCTGAAAGGGTTTTGGGTTTGGTTCACACTATCTCCCTTGCCCTGGAAACCTTTTTGAGTCAACCTCTATCTTGAAAAACAGCAATGAGTCTTAGTCATGACTTCCTAGTAATTGGCTGTTCATTTTGTTCCTGTGTCCAAGGGAGAAACTTCTGGAAAGAGGCCAATGTTTCTATAAAAGTTTGCCCTGTTCTTGGGGTTTTCAACCTCTTTGTAATTTTGAATTGGGAGTGCCTAAGAATGTCCTTTTATTGAGTCATTTGTGGGACTATAAACTATTTGACTCTATAATTTGCTCACTGGGTTTCCAACTTGGCAGCAAATAATTGTATATTTTTCATTTATTAATCAACAAGGTCTTACTGAAACCTTTTCTATTGGACTCTGAGGTTGTGAACCAGGGTGATCAAAACAGGCATGGAGCTGCCCTCATGGGGCTTAGAGTCTGCTGGGAAGACAGACATGACTCAAAAACTGACACTTGCCGAGACCGGTTTGGCTCAGTGGATAGAGCATCGGCCTGCGGACTGAAGAGTCCCAGGTTCGATTCCGGTAGGGGGCATGTACCTTGGTTGCGGGCACATCCCCAGTGTGGGGCGTGGAGGAGGTGGCTGATCGATGTCTCTCTCTCATCAATGTTTCTGACTTTCTATCCCTCTCCCTTCCTCTCTGTAAAAAAATCAATAATATATATATATATATATATATATATATATATGTTTTTAAAAAGGTCCTGAGTTTACAATGATTTTCCCAATTAAATTTACATTTCCTTTTCTTTTTTATTCCTTACATGCCTTGCCAACCACCGTTATGCCATCTCTTTGTTGACAATGATGTCTATTGAGTTGGTCTCTTGCTCTAATTGACTAACTGGTCTTCCTTCATAAACAGCAAGAAACACAACCCCCCAGTACACACACACCACACACACACACCACACACACCACACACACATCACGCACACAACACACCACACACACACACACTGCACACAACACACATATACACACACCACACATATACACATACCACACACACATGCACACGCACACACACCAGCGCCAGCATTCTTCTCCTTTGCTTTGTTGGGGGCAGCCAGCCTCCTGACAGTCAGACATCCTTTCAGACAATGACTCCTTCTGGAGTAAAACCATAGTTCAGGAGCTTCAGGGAACTTTGGTTTCTGTTTTATTGTTCTGCCGAGTTGACATTTGGGAAGCTGACATTTGTTTTCAAGGGATATTTTACTTAAAATATTTTAAGTAATAATTTTTGATTTTTTTGTTTAAAAAGTATCACACAAAGGAATTATAAAGAACACCATTTCCCTAAGAAGTGTTGGGAACAACTGAAAAGTATAAAAATGAAAATGGAAACAACTTAAGTACTTTTTATTTTTAAAAATAAAAAACCAATTTCATCACACAGAAATAACTCCTGCTAATATTTTGAAGTAAGAAGTATTGAATGTAACAAAAAAGGAAATCAACATGAAATTTATTTTTTTCTTTATTTCAACATGAAATTTAAAAGTCGGTGAACCTCGGACAAATACTTCATCGGAAACATTGAAGATTTAGCTAAAGGATAAAAAAAAAATAAAGTAAAAAACATTAAGAGTCCATTCAGCGGCTATGTTTTTTTTAATACCCAAGTTATACAGTTTTAATGAAAGTCATCAAAATCGGAGGGTTCTGATTTAAAAGTATGTATTTACAAGAAAACACCTGAGTTAAAACATCCTTACAACAAAAACTGTGGGACCCAACAGTGTCAGGCTTTCCCTCATTTTTTTTCTTTTTTGTTTATTATACTTTGTTGTTGGGTTGTTTTAATTAATTTGAGAAACATTTGTTTCTAGATAGTTAAACTTAGTCAAGCCCATAAAAATCAGAAGATCTCTCTGCTATGTAACTGAATAATCAAAAACCTATTTTTCCATTAAAAAAAAACAAAACAGTTCAAGATCCAAGCCCAGTTCATTCTACAAGTGAAAGGAATAGGGAAAAGCTGAACTATAAGCACAAAATCCAGGGCTGCTACCAGCCAGTAAGCACCATTCGAACACATTGGCTGTGTAGAACTTCCCAAGTGCCCCTGCTATCCTGGCATTCTAATCCCCCACCCCGACCCCCGCACCTGCACCAGGATCCCCACCCACCACCACCACAGCAATGAAACCAACAAGGGGTTCCCAGGGCCCTGCTCCAGGGCCCCAGACCCTTCCTGACTGGCTCGGTTCTTCAAGCCCCAGGGTCATCCTTCACTCTTCTCACACTCACTCCCACATCAATCGGTCCGGAAGTCCCCCATGGCTCTGCCTTCAAATACATCCAGAACTCACCACCTGGATCTGAGCCACCTTGTTGGATCCCTGGGTTAGCCTCCTAACAAACCCCCACTTCCGCCCTTGCCTCCTCCAGGCTTCTCTGGACGGAACAGCCGCGCTGATGATTTTAACATGAAAGCCAGGCCCTGGCCCTATGTACTTAAATGCTCCAGTGGACGGGCTATCACTCAAAATAAGAGCTGCGCTCCTGACAGGTCCACCAGACCCCCTTATCTCTCTGAGCTCCTCTCCCAGTCCGGCCCCCACTCCAGCCACTCTGGCTCCCTGCGGTCTGGGGAGCAGGCCTGGCGCATTCCAGCCTTAGGGTTTGGCGCTCTGCCCCCACACTTTGCCCTCAGATATCCCCTTGCCTGATGCCCTCATCTCTGTCAGGTCTTTGCTGGGTTCTCATCTCAAGGAGACCTCCTCTGCCCATCTGATTCAAATTTCAACCCACCCTACTACATACTTTCCTCTTCCCCCTCCCAATTCTCCTTCCCTTCCCTCTTGTCTTTTTTTTTTCCCCTGTATTGATCAGATTTATTATTTACTGTGTGCCTGCAGCACTAAAACACAAGCTCTACTAGAGCAGGAGTTATTTTGTTCACTGTTGCATTCCAAGCACCTAAAATAGTACTGGGCACATGGTAGGCACTCAGTAAATAGTTGTTAAAATTGGTTAGTGCTCGTTTCATAGCAATCAGTAAATAATTTGAATACGGCACCTAAAAGTCGCCCACAAAACTATCCTACAAACCGCAGGCCATGGGAAAAGAAACAACAAAGTGCATCATGGGGAAACAATTGTGAGTAGCAGTTATTAAAACCCAAAGTGACTGTACCCAGAAAACAATGATTGTGCCCCAGTTCAGAGTATCTGGCAGTCCCACCCTTACCCCACATTACCTGACTAAAGGAGGGTTGGCCTTGGTGCTATAGGAAAAACTTCTCCTTTTGCTTAGTCAGTTCTCAAATTCATTTCAAAATTATGGCTTGCTTTATTCTCAGATCGTAACTTTTTTGAACAGTGCATCTCTCTCTCTCTCTCTCTCTCTCTCTCTCTCTCTCTCTCTCTTTCTCTCTCTCTCTCAGAAGTTTCTAATTGTCTTTCTCGTTGGAAGATAAGACATATGCCTTCAGCTCAGCAGGGACTCTAATGCTCCTTGTTATATGACTCAGCTATTACATTGCAATCTCTTTACCTGCTGTCCTCGATCAGTGTTGCTGGCTCTTAAATCCTGTTTTCCTCTTTCCTGAATTCTCCTCTTGTTTTGTTGAAGTTCACCCAACAGATCAAACCAAAGACGGTTTGCGTGTGTGTGTGTGTGTGTGTGTGTGTGTGTTCCGGAAAGGAAGCACAGACGGTGATCTTGTCCGTCTGCCACGTGTGCCTCTTCCCTGCAGGTCTAGAATCTTGTCCAGTTTATACTCCAGGTGAGAGCTGACGCCGTGAGAGGCTGGTCTTGCAGCCACAACTTTGGTCCTCGGTTGCCCAAGGTCCCTCCGAATATCCCTCTCTCACACAGGGGCTGTGAACCCACGGACACAGTTAAAGACTGCTCTCCAGGAGAGAGGGGCTCTGTCTGTGCTGGTAAGAAGCAGCGAACGAATTCTATGTGTGTCTATCAAGTAATAGGATGAACTCATCAGAGTGTCTTGCCGTGAAAGCCTACTGGGAATGATTTTATAAAAAATAAAGTGCTGAGCTCGCTTCGGCAGCACATATACTAAAATCAGAATGATACAGAGAAGATCAGCATGACACGCAAACCCGTGAAGCGTTCCATAGTTAAGTAAATAAATAAATAAATAAACCAACTGTTGATTGATCATGGGGAGGCATCTAGATTCTTCTAAAGCAAATTAACTTAGAGCAAAGCACGACTGAAGTATGGAACATCATTGTTGCTTTCTCTCAACAATCAAGAGGTAAAGGGGCTGTAGGCAGTCAAGAAGCCGGTGAAAAAAAACGAGTGAAAGATGCAGAATGTAAGGAAGATGGAGAAAGATTGAGAGACAACCTGGAGGTAATATTCAAGCCTCAGCTTTTAAAAGGAAGGGAGGTGGGTGTTATCTTGTAGCCGTGGGTAGAATTAGTACAAGGGGATTCAGAGGGAGCCCAGGAAAATGGGGATAATAAATGTTGTCTTCTGAAGTGAGTCAGAACCCACCGCTCTTCAGAAACTCTGGTCTCAGTGGATAAAATATCAGTGCATAAAATATCAAGCATCAACTTAATCAGAGAAGGGTTAAAATTCGCAAAAACACAAAGGGCAGGATTACTTCCAGAAGGCCACACCCCGTTTCCTGATTGCCTGCTTGCATTTTGGGAAACATCTGATTACTCCACAACCCACAGACAAAGTCTTCAAAAGCGGCACGAGAACAAGACAATTAGAAGCCTCCTCTCAGGCGGGCTGAATTAGCAGGCGCCCTTTCAGCCTCCTCTCCTTCCGGCCGAGACCTGGGCAACCACAAGCTCGCAGCGCCCTCTGCTGTTAACTTTCCAAAACACGGCGCCTGGGTGTTGGGACTGAGGATTTGCTAGAGGATTCTGGTCTGGGGCAGAGGCAAATTACAAGAGCAGAAGAAATTCAGAATTTGTTTTCAAGGCAAACCTTCAGGATGAGTTCATCTTGCTGGTAACGGGCAGCAAAGACAAAGCAAAATAGAAACAGCAAGCCAGACTTCCAGCTTTTTCCAAGCTGAGTGGAAATCCCCCCGTCACCCACACCGCGGCTCCAAGACAGGAAAAAATACACTTTTCTCTAGCACCATTTGTGAAACACATGTAATTCTGTTTTCATAGACATGGAGCCCAGAGTCACAGAAAGGGGGAGACAGGATTAGACTCAAGCACAGGGAGTTAGGGTCTTATCTAAAAGAATAAACCCCTGGCTTTTTGGTTCCAGCCTTACAATGCACATACCTGCCCTCACAGAGGTAAAATTAGAGGCTAAAGGGCAGCATTATAATGGACGGTTTTCACTTCTATTCATAGCTTGCTTACATGGTCCTTTCTCCTTGCCAAAAAGCACCAGACAGCCTCAAGGTCCTCAAATGCCCTCGTCCTAAAATCACTTATTTCACCACGAGAGAGGCGAGTTTATAAAAGAAGAAATTGGTCGTAGATATAATCTGTGCGCTCTTTTAAAGTGTGTTAATGGACATACCAAGAAGCCACATAGTCTGTCTGGCAGAAGGACTCCCTGGCCAGACTGCTGGCTCAAAGCTGTGCCCTGCCATTTCCTAGCGGAGTGACCTCAGCAAGCTGCTGTGCGTTGGCACACTCATCCGTAAACTGGGGGAGACCACAGGGTTTTAATGAGAATCAAAGGAGTTGCTAATTATACAGTGCTTAGAACAATGCCTGGTGGAACTAGCCAAGTGCTGGTGTAATACCAACTAATAATTAAAAACAATAGCAAACGAATAACAGTGGTGCAGTGGCACTGAGGTCTGCTTTTCATTATTTGAAATTGCAACTGGCAATTCTATGGAGCAGATCTTCCCCGTGTGCATGGGGTCTTTGTCAGACTGTTGTGTCTTTCACCCTCTCTCTGCCAAGATGGAATGCAGGATTTGCCTTCTGCGGATGGAGAGGGAGAGAGAGGGGGTCAGAAGAGATGGCCTAGCAGTGGTGAGAGGGGCTCTTTGGGTGAAGAGCAGCACAAGATTCACGTTGGTCTTACTCTTTGCCTTCTCGTAACAGCCGCTGAAAGGCACCCTAAAATATGTACAACACATTGATGAACCTGGCAGGCTCCTCAAGATCATGGTCACCTTCTATGGCTGAAGACAATTTCCGGCTCGAGAATTTCTACAAAGAAAGGGCTTAGCAATGGCTGCCTGGTTTTAAGAGAAACCGGCAGAATTGTCTTAAAACCAACTGTTAGTTTTGTTTGCCTATTAAGCACGCGGCTTTATTTGAGACTAGATTCTCCCCAAGCCTCCCTTGCCACTGTCACAACCCTCCCCATTTTTCTTCACCCTGCTCTTTACTTCTTGGAATTCACAGACGTGTAATTTTGCCTTTATCCGCTTGTCTTTCCTGTCCTCTTTCTCCATGGCCATAAATACTGTAAGAACGGTGGCCCAGTTCTTAAAACAGTGTCCGGGACACACTACTCTCAACAAATATCTGTTGAGTACATGAACAAATGAGTTCTGTGATTATGATCTGCACAAGAATAACCACAAGTACGATAACACGAAAGGAAGAGGAACTGTCGTTTAACAGGAGAAAATGGTGATCACCCTTATTTCTGAAACACTTGGCTTTGAGGTTGGGGTAGACGGATGAGTGGGGATATTTACCAGCAAGCCTCAGCTGAAGGGCGTTTCTGCAGGAAGATTGTAAAAAGGCTCAGCAAGAGAGAGACAAGACTGTCCCTGGGAGGGTCTCCTCTGCTCCGGACACAGGCCCGGGTTAGCTAACCGAGACCTGCTCGGGTCCCTTGAAGTTGCGAGCCTGGCGGGCTGCCAGCAGTCGTCTGCACAGAAAGTTTAGTCTGGAAACAGGAGGAAACGTCTCCATCACTCTTTCCCAAGTAGCCCTGGTTGCCCTCCATCAAGGGCACCTTAGTCATAGTTTGGATCAAGTTCAGGAAAGCGATGGCAGACACAGAAGCCTTCTGCAAGAGAGTTTCTCAATAGGGTACGTTGAGCTGTCTGTTTTCCCAGTGGGGCCCTGGAGTTTATTTAAGTTCTTATTAAGGGAAAGACCTGGCATTCTAGCACAGCTTGGCCGACTCCCTGGTTTCCACTCAGGACTGAAGGGTGAGGTGGGGCTCTGGGACATTCAGTCACAGTAACTTCCTGAATTCCTGTCACTGCTCCCTGTCTGTTTCTCGTGCAACATCTGACCAACCTGGGCACGTACACTTAGTTCCCCAGGAGACCCTCACGTTGGTGCAAGCCACAGCGTCCCTGTCTTTAGCAATTTATGGGAACTTAAGTCATAAAATTTTCTTAGACAAGGAGTCCCTTCTCACTATTACCAAGCTGTAAAAGTGGGTTACAATAATGTTCCAGGATATACAATCTATTATGTCATGTGTGCATAAAACTCTATCACATTTTGTGCTAATAAAATACCTATTATTTTGTTTGCGCTAATTGAATGTTACTCTAATAAGTAATGAAACTAATTCTGTTTGGTTTTCTGTTGAACCTCAGGTGAGACAGACAGTTCACCCATCCCTTGAAAACAAACTGTTCCTCTCTCCCCCGGCCCCAGCTCCTTGGGACATTGGATTAAGGCCCCTTTCACAGGCATTGATGACATCACCAGTTCAAAAAACAGCTGCTTTATTTTCCCTTTCTTTACACAACTAAATTACTGTTTTCACATAATTTGCTCAAGTGTTTATGTATTTTCATGAGTTATTTCAGAGAGTTCCTTCTTTCTTAGGATGTTATGTTCACATGCCCATTTTTATTTATTTTTATTTACTTTTTTAAAGAATGCTTTATTGCTCAGCTGGCATGGCTCAGCGGTTGAGCGTTGACCTTTGAATCAGGAGGTCACGATTCCCCATCAGGGCACATCCCCGGGGTTGTGGGCCAATCCCCAGTGTGAGGTATGCAGGAGGCAGCCTATCATTGATTCTCTTCATCACTGATGTTCCTTTCTCTCCCTCTCCTTTCCTCTCTGAAATCAATAAAAAATATATTTAAAAAAATTTTTTTATTGATTTTAGAGAGATGGAAACATCAATGATGAGAATCACTCATCAGCTGCCTCCTGCATGCCTCCCACAGGGGATCGAGCCCACAACCCGGGCATGTGCCCTTGACCGAAATTGAACCGGGGACCCTTTAGTCTGCAGGCCAGTGCTCTATCCACTGAGCCAAACCAGCTAGGTCAAAAATATATTTTTTTAAAGAATAGTTTATTGGGGACTCTATTCCCTTCCCCACATGGGAGTCTGTGCTTGTTTCTTAATAAATTTCCACCTTTTGCTATACAAAAATAGCTTATTGATATTTTAGAGAGAGAAGAAGGAAACATCAATGTGATATAGGCTGCCTCCTGCAAGCCCACCTAGCAGGAATCAAGCTGGCAGCCTGGGCATGTGCCTTGACCAGGAATCGAACCAGCAATCTCATAGTCCACAGGAGGACCACTGAGCATACTCGCCAGGATTCACATCCCCATTTTTAGGTAAAGAGGCTCAGGGAGAGTCTTTGAAGGAAGACCAGATACCTGGTTTGCCTGAGATCTCCTGCTTGTGACGGTGGTTCAGGTGTGATATGTAGAATACCTCTTTCCCTCTCAGAAATGCCAGGTTTGGATAATAACCAGAACCCACTGAGTGATGGCAAGCAAGGGAGGCCTCCAGTCCACTGCTGTTTTTATTACACACTAATAAAACACAGACAGGGAGACAGGCAGTCACACACACAGGAGAAAATGAATTCATGTGGGCCTCTGTTCAAGGGAATCCTGCCTGACTGACTCCTTCTGTAAGAAATCTTTGAAGCAAATTATACTTCCCTGTCGCCTACCAATGAGTCATTTTGCACTGCATAAATTTTATACTATGGTTTTGTCTTAAAATATGGCACTCATCTAACTGAGAAAAGCAAAATGCAGAGGAGTGTACAATATATACCAAAAGAGGGGAGATTTATACACATCTATATAAAAATACTACCAGAGGAAACATGAGAAATTGGTGACAGTAGTTGACTCTGGCAAGAGAAATTGGGTGGCTCAGGGGCAAAGTTGGAAACTTTAAAAAATGCATTTGGCCCAGCCAGCGTGGCTCAGTGGTTGAGCATCAACCTATGGACCAGGAGGTTACAGTTCAATTCCTGGTCAGGGCACATGCCTGGGTTGTGGGCTTGATATGCCCAGTGTGGGGCGTATAGGAGGCAGCCAAACAATGAATTTATCTCATTATTGATGTTCCTATTTCTCTCTCCTTCTTCCTCTCTAAAATCAATACAAATATATTTTTTAAACTTTTTAAAAAATGTATTGTATTCATTTTTTACAGAGAGAAAGGGAGAGGGATAGAGAGTTAGAAACATTGATCAGCTGCCTCCTGCACACCCCCTACTGGGAAGGTGCCTGCAACCAAGATACATGCCCTTGACAGAAATCAAACCTGGGACCTTTCAGTCCGCAGACCAACGCTCGAACCATTGAGCCAAACAGGCCTCAGCCAAATATATTTTTTAAACATTTTAAACATCTCTTGATGTCTTTTGTTCCCCTAGGGTATGCCTAAATTTTTGCCTTAGAAACTCAAATTCCCCTTCCTCTGGCCACCTCCCTGCAGCCCAGTTCTCCCACTAATCTGCCTCCTGGCTTCAGGCAGAGGCCTAGGACTCCAAATCCCTGTCCCTGACAAGTATGTGCCTGTGGCTTTCAATCTTACAAGTTGCGTCAGCTTCTTTCACTTGAGAGAAGACTAATTGGACCCTGTCATTCTGTCCTTAGGGACTCTCTTGACACATGAGGAAAAATGATGGCCTGCCAGAGCTGTATCCATCCAAAGCCCAGTCTATGCAACTTCAGTTCTCATTAAACCATGCTTACAGCCAGGTGACATCTAATGCTCCCCTTGGGGTTGGAAGAAGAATATGGAAACAGCTGCCCACAACCACAGTTTATCACCCCGGGTGTCCGTTTTCTCCTTATTTCTCTTCTGTTATTTCATCCTGGCCGCCTACACCTTGACCATCTTTGGCTGGCTAACGTTATAGCTGGATCTGAGAGTTAGGTTAATTTTAGTTTAAGATCTTAGTTGTAAAGATGAACACTTTTGCCAACACCAACAGAGAGCTTTTTCCCTGAATGAGGGTCTAGATGTTTATCATTGTACATGACATTGTCAGATTTGAGCTTATCATAGACTCAGCTTTTTGTTTTTTTGTTAATCCTCACCTGAGGGTATTTTTCCATTGATTTTTCAGAGAGAGTGGATGGGAGGGGGAGAAACAGAAGAGAGAAACATCAATGTGAGAGACATGGATTGTTGCCTCCTGCACACACCCCAATCAGGGTTGGGGATCAAGCCTGCAACCAAGGTTGTGCCCTTGACTGGAATTGACCCAGGATCCTTCAGTCCACAGGCCGATGCTTGCCCACTGAGCCAAATCCACTAGTTCTGGACTCAGCTATTTTCAGTCACTCACATGTAACTGGAGTTGGTGCATTATTTTTAAGTCAGGCGCAAGGTCACCTGGGTTACGAAACTCTGAGTTTTGAGGCAGTACTCTGCAGTGGGAAGAGACACCTTTGGGCAAGTCACTTAAGTTTATTTCCTTTAATGGTGAAAATTATAAATTTTATGTTGTTCATTTTGTTGCAATAAAGAAAAAAAAAGTTTATCTCCTCACTTGCTAGATCAGGTTGTCAATCTCTAAGGTTCCTTCCAGGCCTAGAATTCTGATTTGATTCTGTGACCTTACGTAGGATGGATAGCCCTAGAAAGATGCGAAACGTAGTTGGAAAATTGGGAATCAGTGCTAGACAGCTTCTAAAATTCCATTATGTTTAAATAGAAGGGAACTTGGAAATAAATGTCTCTTCATTTACATTTCTAAGACTGAAGGGATTATCAGTTGGATTTCCTAGTTTTGCAGACTATATTCTTTTTTTAAATACATTTTTATTAATTTTTTACAGAGAGGAAGGGAGATAGAGTTGGAAACATCGATGAGAGACGTCAATCAGCTGCCTCCTGCACGCCCTCTGCTGGGGATGTGCCCGCAACCAAGGTATATGCCCTTGACTGGAATCGAACCTGGGACCTTTTCCAGTCCGCAGGCTGACGCTCTATCCACTGAGCCAAACCTGTCTTGGCCAGACTATATTCTAACTCATAGTATCTGGAACTCTTTACAGATATATCACATGTACATGTGATCACATAACTTCATCGGGAGACCCAAGATTCAACTCTTAAGTTTGAAGGACCAACTCCCAATATCGTTAACTGACATGCCCTCTGAGGAAAAAAACTCAGGGGCTGTTTGCAGGGGATCTGTCTGCACTTTAAATGAAACGGAACACTGCCCTGGCTAGGCAGCTTAGTCAGTTAGAGCATCATCCTGATGTGCCAAGGTTGGGAATTTGGCAAAGGGTACCTATGGCTCCAGGGGGCACTCCAGGGCCTTCCTCAGGGCTTGCAGAGCTCCACGCCTTCACTTCCTGTTCCAACCAGATCAGAGCAGCTTTCATCCACTTTGATATTGTTTCTACTTATAAAACTTCATGAAAGTTTCCGTTATTTAAATTGAAAAGTTTGGTAGCCACTCGTCTGGGTGCCCGCTGCATTCCTCCCAGCAGAATTCTATGAAGCCACGTTCCCTGCCTGCCTGTTCCACGAGCAGGAACAGGGGCAAAAGTTCCTCCTGTGGGAATTTTACCTGAATAAAGTCCTTGCGTGAACAAGATGAACATCTAAATCAAAGCGACTTGCCAGTGGCTGCTGGGCTCAAAAGAAGCCTCCTCCGTTGGGCTCAATCATAGCTCCTAAGTAACACAGGAGCACATGGGATGGCCGCACCCATGTCCTCAGCAGCACAGCTCCCCTGGGGCGACAGTAGGGCAGCGGCCCCTGCATTTATCATCAACTCTCAGTTGGAAGGTAAAGAGGAACAGAACATCAGGTCATGAAAAATTCTATGTTCTTATGTCAGTGGTCGGCAAACTCATTAGGCAACAGAGCCAAATATCAACAGTTCAATGACTGAAATTTCTTTTGAGAGCCGAAAACCGACTTCTGCACATAGGCCATGAAGTTTCAATCGCACTGTACATGCACACCCGCATGGGGTATTTTGTGGAAGAGCCACACTCAAGGGGCCAATGAGCCACATGTGGCTTGTGAGCCACAGTTTGCTAACCACTTAGGTCAATGGGGCATCGAGTGTTTTCTTGAGCACTCAGAGTTGAATGTTACTTCACGACACCTCAGAGAACTAGCTACTGCCCTTACTGCCATGTTATCAGTGAGGCAACTGAAGGTTGAAAAGGCAAGATAACTTCCCTGGCAAGAGACAGAACCAGAACTTTTTTCAGTGTATTCTTAAATTGTGACCTCGGGCTTAGACTCATTCACCTGACTTGCACGCTCCTTTGGCAGCTATATTTCTACATGAAGAAAGGCTGCAACTGAGTTTCAGTAAATCAGTGCACCTCATAAGATTCATTCATATAGGGTGTGTCTAAGGGACCAAATTAGTGACCCGTTTGTTGGCAAATACTTATTGCATAAGCACACTGAGTACACCATTAAATTAGTAATACACGGTAGCACAATCACTGCAAATCGAACAATTTTATTGTCCTTAAGACTCTTCCTGTGGACACGGGAGGCATTCTCAATGGCAGGAGCCGCAGGGAGGTGCGAGTCCTCACTCCTCTGCACTCTGCGTGCCGACGTAGTCCTGGAGAAGCGCCCGCGCCTCTGCCCGCCGGCTCATCTTGGTGGCCTTCCCCTGAAAGCGGCCTTTCTTCCCTGCTCCTTTGCCTTCCAGCACCTCAGCCACCCTGGGGAGCAGAGATATGTCAGGGGGAAAGCGGTCCTCAGGGGGAAAGCCACAGAAAAACCAAGAGCAGCCCTGAGTCTTTCCCTGTGGGCTGGGGCCGAGGGAGAGGAAGAGTAGATGGCTTCTAGAAATCCTTCTTAAAAATACTTGCACATGTAATATGTACGTTTACTGTAAGAGGGACTAACTGGAAACAAGAGAGTATCTAGAAATGGCCTAGATTATGGCAACCTCCAGGGAGCAGAGTGAATGTACACGAGGGGCAAGTGGCTCTAGACACGGCGCCTGTGGGACTAGCAGTGAGTCAAAGGGGTGGGCGAATCAAATGGGTGGGCGAGAAAGGCAGGACTGGGCAACCTGCACAAGCCTGTCCTGTCTGAAGAGGGCGCCACTGCTCAGGTGCCTCGTAGCCACCACCATGTGGAATGTGAGCCCAGAGTGGCCAGGGAGTGCCAGGTTTTTTCCTTTTTTGAGAAAAGCCGGAACTATGTATTTTTATGTAAAAATCTCCTGATTTTAAAATGTAGCAAAGTATTTTCAAAAATTTAAAATAGTACACAGGCCAAACCAATCTATAGGTCAATTCTGGCTGCCTGTCAGGAACCTCTCCTTTAAAAGCTGTTTTTCTACAATGCTTTACATCGACTACATGTTCATTGGAGCTACTGAGGCCTTGAAAATTCCGTTAGAAAGAACAGGGGCACTACACCACCATATCTAATTTAAAACAAAATATAAACAGTAACATAAGGGGAAAGAAGTCCAACAAAGTTCTAACGTTTTCCTAACAATTGTATCAATGCCTTTTTAAATTTTATTTCAAAATCCTAATTTTTCCCCCCCAAAGAGTATGTGCCTCTCCTCTGCTGGTGCCTTAAGCATCTGCTTCATCTGCCTACAGATAACCCAACACCTGTATTCATGTATCCCCTGTGAATCTCAATTTCTACAAAAAAAAAAAAAAACACCAAAAAACAAAATGCATGGATTTAGAGCCAAAAGACCAGGGTTCAAGTCTCGGTTCTGCCCCTACTTTGTGAGATGCCAGGCACAAGGTGTGCTGTGCCTCACCCATGAAACTGGGAATGGTAGTTAATTATTTCAGCCCACATCACAGGTCTGTGATGTGAATCAAAATGAGATTGCAGATGTGGTGGCCTCTGTCATCAGTAAAGGGCTCTCCCCGCCATGCAAAGCAGTCTACGAAAGGTTACCTGGGTCCCAGGGTCTCTACGGCCTCAGCTGACCCTGCCAGTAAGAAGAGCCCAGCGCCTTTCTCATCGCCCACAGTTAGGAACAGGAGGGTGTCCTAGGAGGTAAGACAAGGAGATGAACCCTGATACTTAAGGATGTGGGGTCAACCCCTCTATACTGTGCACTCTCCTCAGCCTCAAGAACAGATTTAAAAATTCTATTGCAATTATATCAAATCAACATGCTGTACACCTTAAACTGATACATCATATCTCAACTAAAAAAAAAAAGTTTTCTCTAAAACACAAGTGATGTTCTGAAGGAATGATAATGCAGTCCCTCCACTCTGGCCCTCCAGAGCCAATAAACTTTTTAAGAGTGGCCACAGAAACTTCGGTTCAACATAAAGAAGACAGAAAACTGCCCGGCGGTGTGGTTGGGTGTATTGAGCATCGTCCCATGCACCAAAAGGTCACCGGTTCGATTCCCAGTTAAGGGCATGTATTTGAGCTGCAGGTTTGAACTTCAGTCCCCGTCAGGGATGTGGAGGCAACCGATTCTATTATGTCTCTCAACGTGTTTCTTTCACATCATGTTTCTCTCCTACTCCCCCCACCTATCTCCCTTCCCACTTTCTTAAAAAAAAAAAATCAATGGAAAAAATATCCTTGTGTGAGAACACAGAAAAAGGAAATTGTACTGAATGAATTTCTGTCCCCTACTCTTCACATGCTCATGGGGAAGGACTTCAGCTGAACCAACACCCCTCATTTAGGTCTCTACCCAGGGTGCCTCTCTTACCTCTGACCCAATCTCATTAGCAATGATATTCATGAACTCAGAATCGCCCTCCTTCCTACAACAAAAGGCACAGATCCAGGTTGAGAGGGAGCTGGGAAACCACAAGATGCTCAGCTTCTTCTCGAGAGGCTGGCCTCCCTGCTGCCTATGTATGAAGTCCCAGGCCCCTCAGCATCAGCAGTGCCTTTATTTTTGTTTCCTTTAATAGGATTCCCCGAGGTAAGTAAAGACCTGTAAGACAGTGGAAGGAGGCGAGGGGAGGTGCTAATGAAAGTTAGAGTGAAGGGCATGCATCTGGGTTGGTTTGCTCCCCACCTCAGGTGGTGGCATGTGTGGAAGGCAACCAGTGGATGTGTCTCTCTCACATTGTTGTTCTCTCTCACATTGATGTATGTCTCTCTCTCTCTCCCTTTTCCCTCCCTCCCTTCCACTCTCTCTAAAATGCAATGGAAAAAATATTCTCAGGTGAAGATTAAAAAAGAAAGATGCTGCCCTAGCCGGTTTTGCTCAGTGGATAGAGCATTGGCCTGCAGACTGTAGGATCCCAGGTTCGATTCCGGTCAAGGGCATATACCTTGGATGTGGGGTGTGCAGGAGGCAACTGGTCCATGTTTCTCTCTCATCGATGTTTCTAACTCTCTATCCTTCTCCCTTCCTCTCTGTAAGAATATCAATAAAATATATATATTTTTTAAACGATGCTTATGTCAACCCAAGAAATCTGGTAGGTAACACATTTCTTAGGGTCTACCCAGCCTTGAGAATTCCAGTAAGTGGCCCACCACCCACTATGCACTGCATACAAGGGAGAGGCTGACCCCTAAAGCCTCACACCCCCTGCCTGTCTCTCACCTGTGCAATGTGACCACACCTCCCCAGTCTGGGCTGTTCCGGAGGCCGTGGGCAATGTGCACAGCCAGGTCTCTCAGCAGATTCAGGTTGTTCTGAAATGGATGCCAGAACTGAGTAGATAGGTGGGAAGGATAACAGCATCACCTTCCTTCCACTTCATTCCCTCCATCCTCCCCCTCAACAAACTACCCATCTGGTCAGGCGGAGAGGCCTAGTCCAACGAGCCTATTCAGGCAGAGCCACGCACTCTCCCCGCCACGGAATAGCCACCTTCTGCAGGAGCTTGGCGGAGTTCTGCAGCTTTTTCACGGCTTCCACGTGATCCTCTGCTCCACACCTGCAAGTGAAAGGCCCGTGGAGATCTGCCCAGCTTCCCAACTGCTTTTGATGCTGGGCGTCCGGCCACTGCACTTTATCATTTCTGATCACATCTTACCGCCCAGAGACAGATTATTCTGCCTGCCTCACAGGCAGGAGAGCTAAGCCCCAGGTGCCCAGGTCCTGAGAAACAGGAGACAACAGAAGGGGGCGTACTTAAGCAGCGTGGTCAATGCTTTTTCAGTTCCGTAACTTCTCTCCATCCACTTCAGCACACGGTTCCCAGCCAGAAATATCAAGTTGCTTTTGTTCTTTTTCCCCTTCTCGATGCCCAGAATTTTAATGACCTACATGAGGCAAGGAGATAACACACACACACACACACACACACGCACGCACGCACGCACGCACGCACGCAGAAAACACAGTGGGTGCTAGACACTAAGGTAGGAGACATGTAGACCTCCCCCTCAGTTGAGAAGCAATAAAAGAGTGATTTTGCTCAGGACTCCCCAGTTGTCACCCTCTACCACTCCCAGCCCTGTGGTGATCCCATACTCCCGACACCCTCTTTCCCAACCAATCAGAAGCCCTTCCTCACCTACCTGAAGGTCACTAAGATTGCTCACATGGGTCCCACAGCACATGTTGGAATCAACATTCTTGATGGTAACAACTCGAATGGGCCCAGCATGGTCATCTGGCAAACCCCGGCCCCTCACCTAGAACACAGAGGAGGGAGAAGGGCTGTCTGAATGTTGATGAGGAGCCCCCAGACGGCCATCCTACAGAAGCCACGCCCCTGGCTCTCCCCTCACCTGCTCCACCTCAGGATCATCTGGGCTCAGTTCTCGCACATTCACCGGCAGCCGATCTCTGATTTTTTCATTGACACTCTGCTCAATGGCAGCTACTTGCTCTACAGTCACGGAGGGGCTATCCAGCTCAATCACACTCCGGAGGCGCCCTAACTCCCTGTCGGAAGAAACAGAGTAGCCACAGGATGCTGATAACAACAGTAACAATATAAGAAAGTTTACAGTTTACAAAGAATGCCCACATAAATTATCTTATTTAATCCTCACAAAAATCCTGCAAGGTAGGGATTGTCATTTCCATTTAACAGCTGAGAGGTAGTAACGAATGAGATCAAGTTCACATAGATCCACACTGCGTAGGTCTTTAGGCTCAAAATTCTATGTTCTTTCCTAAGCAAAGGCAGATATTTCTCCTCTCATCCTAATGTTTTCCATAAGAAACTCGGTCATCCACCCGCCACCCTCAAGGGACCAGGGGAATACGGCAGATTTTAAACAGTGCTCTTTCTTTTAGCCTCCTACCCCCTGACCCACGACTGGGAAAAGGAACTAGGAGTCAGGAGTCATGCTCTACAGTTAAGTCTTATGCCTCTTCCTCACCATGACGTTGTTTTCAGCCCAAACAGATGATCAGCAACTGCTGTGATGAGATGCTGCCCTGACAAGAGAGAATAAGAATGAGAAGCCCAGACAGCCACATACTCCCATGTCATCATAGAAAGTTTCCTTGTTGAAGACCTCTTGGGCACTGGGTAATATTCTTGAGATACTTTATTGAATATTCTCCTAAGAATTCTGCAAGAAGCTTTATGATGCCATTTCACAAATGAGGCAACTGAGGCCTTAAAATGTCAAGTAACTTGGCAAAGCAATGTAGCTTCTCAGAGGCAGGACTTGAATGAAGCTCGAATGTGGCACATTCACTCAACTAATATTTATCAAGTACCTATCACATGCAAGGCACAGGGCTTGATGTTAGAGATACAGCATTATCTCTGATTGATGACCGGAGGAGGGGGAGGAATAGAAGGAATGAACTGTGAAGGCAATGGGAATAGACAGCCAAAGTCCTTGAAGGAGGAAAGAAGCAGGATGTGTTCAAGGAATCGAGAGGAAGGCCAGCATATCCAGAATGCTGACAGCAAAAGGGAGGGCCGAAACCGGTTTAGCTCAGTGGATAGGGCCTGTGGACTGAAAGGTCCCAGGTTCTGATTCCGGTCAAGGGCATGTACCTTGGTTGCAGGCACATCCCCAGTGGGAGGTGTGCAGGAGGCAGCTGATCAATATTTCTAACTCTCTGATCCACCTACTTTCCTCTCTATAAAAAAATCAATAAAAATATATTAAGAAAGAAAAAACCCATCCATTTGTTGTTCCACTTATTTATGCATTCACTAGTTGTTTCTAGCATGTGCCCTCGCCAGGAATTGAACCTACAACCTTGGTGTGTTGAGGCAATGCTCTACCAATTGAACCTCCCCGCCAGGACCATATTCTAATACTTTTAATGGCTCATGTCGCTTTTGTAACATCTATCATAACCTGCCTCAATCGGAGCTGATTCTGCATATGTCTCACTTTTCCAAAAGGCTAACTCCTAGAGAACCCAAACCGTATCTGAATCATCGTGGCTTCCCCACACAGACAGACCAACTGCCCCTCCGAGAGATCCCCGATCCCGTCCGCACCCACCTGAATGCTGCTGCATGTGGTCAAACCTCCGCTCCCAGTCCACCTGGACGTGGACCTCAGCCCCAGGGGTCAAGGGTGTCTGTATGAAATGATCGGCCTCGGCCCCGCGGCGGGTCACTCTGAGCACAGAGATGCCATTGATTGTACCATGGTCGTCAGGCTGGGGAAAGAAACAAAGATCGGCAGCAGTGGGAGCAGGGCTCACCTAACTCCTGGACACAAAGGCCCCGGCAGAGAGGAAGGAGGGGTTCCGTGGGAGCGGGGAGGAGAGAAGGACGGGTCCGGTACCTGTCCCCCGCCCTCGGGGAAAAGCAGCGTGTCCTCCAGCACCACCTGGAAACCGCTCAGCACCTCCTTTTTGCCTTTGCTTCCCTCGGTCTGCAGCTCCGCAGGACGGCAGGAGACCACGGTGGTGGTGAACTGCACGGGGAGGGGCGAAAGAATACACCGGATCTAGCGCGGCTCTGCCTCCACCTGGCGCCCCCTTCCCGCAGCGCCCCATCTGCTCGGCAGCGTGGGGTCCCTCGCCCAGCGGCCGCACCTCCCGGGCGTAGCTGTCCCGCTGACACCGGAACGCCATCTCCGCCCCAGTCCCAGGCTGCGGGACCCGCGCGCGCCGGAGCGCCTGGGGGCGGACGGAAGCCCGCGCAGGACAATCCTCAGGACGAACGCGTCTCTGCGCAGAAGCGAGAAAAGCAAGGAATGGGATGCGGTTGGGACAAAGTTGTTGAAAAACGCGATTTGCAGACGTTGTGCGTAGTTTTAACAACGGTTTTGATTTTGTAAAGGACCAGAGGACAAAACTGTGACCTCAACCTGTCAAGGTACTTAGTGTAGCCGTCTGGGCTCCAAGGATGTGTAGAGGTGGGCATGGAATGGACTTGGATGCAAGACAGCGTGCCCAATAGAAATAATGCAAGCCACATTTAATATTTTATTTAATCAGCATATTCATACTTTCATCATGTAATAGGTATATAAAAATAAATGAGTTTATTTCCCGAATAAAAGTTTCAAAACCTGGTGTGTACTTTACACTCAAATCTCAGTTTGGACTAATCATATTTCAAGTGCCAGTGCCTTAAAATTTTAACCGCTTAAAAAATTAGAGTTAACTTTCCTTCTGCTCTTTCAAATCAGCTAATAAAAAACCTGAAGACTCCAGATGTTTCAGAATTTAGGATTTTTCAGATTTTAGGCAGTAATGGAGAGCATACTCTATGTGTTGTTACCTAACGTGCTCTATTTGGAACTCAAAAGTATGATTACATGATTACATCATGTAATCAAACTCATTAATATTTATGCTGAGAAAAAAATATACTAAATGGAATAAACCCTATAAACAGCCTCACATCATTTTAGTTCATGTTTTGCTGTCAAATGAGTTTTGGTGTCAATTTTTGTTGTTGGTGGTGGTTTTCTGAACTGTGGATAAGAGGACATGCTATACAAATTCAAGTCACAACTTTGCCCCTTATTGTTACTTGACTGATGACCTGTGAAGAAAATACCTAATTATGTAATGAGATAATAGTAAATTATAAAACGAAATACAAATATAACTTTGTATTAGCAATTGTTTTGTTGTTTTTAGTTTAAGAACTAATGTCAGCGTTAAAAGTATAAAGAGATTTCTGGAGTGTGCAGGAAGCTGAGGTAGGTCTCTGGCTGATTCTCAGAGTGGCAGTATTAGCCATATAGGGAAAGGCTGGTTTCTGCTCTGAGAAATCAGAGCACAGATTTATGCGTGGGGAAGTCCCCCAGCTTGGTTACAACCTGCTCCCTAAAGATTTCTTCTTTCAATCTCAGAGGTGAGGGACAGGATCCCTGACACCCACCTCACCCCTAAAGAGTAACATAGAGGGAGAAGAGGCTTGCCTCCAGGAAGAAGAAGTACAAGCAGGAAAGAGATTGACCAGTTCCTAGAGATTTATTATAATCTACACGCTACTTCTTTGGGTTTTGCTTTACCACATATACACATACTTGAGAGCCCTGATGAGTGGCCCAAACATAGAGCTTATAGCTAGTTTGTAGGAAGTCAGCAGTCCCACCAGTCTACTCCTCTGCTATTCTGCTATCTGATATAGCAGCCATAGTCAAGTGCCTAGGGAAAAGAAATAAAATATGAAAGAGGACAATTAAGAGCTTCGAGGAAAGAGCTGAGATCCCGGAGGACCTTGGTGCTTAGCCAAACAGCTGGACAAAGGCCCAGCTTGTCAGAATGACTGGAAGACAGCCACAGCTTCCTCCACAGGTCTACCGTGCGGAAGTTAACTACCTGTTGCATCGGCACTGTCAGAATCATCCTAGAAAAAAAGAAAAAGATAAAAGTTACCTCTAGAATAAGGAAAGAGTGAACATTTGTGTTCACAAACACTGCTCACTCCCTTCTGCTCTCCAAGTTTTCTTTTGTGATTTCCTGAGTCACACAACTTCTTGGAAGGATTTAAACTTTGGAAAATAAACCGCTAGTACTGAATAAACAGCACGGTGTCATGTATCATTTAGTTTCAGGATTTCAATTAATGCTACTGCTCCTTACAACTGTAAAGATAGTCAACAGGGCCAGAACTGCTCTCGGATGGAGAAGCAGAGGGAGAGATGGAAGTGAAGAGGGTCTTGCTGGGTTTGGTGCTTTGTTTTTGTGTTTTCTTATAAGCAAAAGTTTATTTAGAAAGCCACAGAGGTAAAAGAAGTGAGCCATAGAAGAAATGGGTTTAAGAAAAAAGTTAAAATCATTACACCTATAGATGAAGACTCTGGGGGATGGGAGATAAGGGCAGAGGGTAGAGTGGGAGCCAGGTGGAGGGGAGCTATGGGGCAGGGGAAAGTGGAATAATTATAATAATCTGAACAATAAAGATTTATTTTTTTAAAAAGTAAGAGAAAAGAAAAAAGTTACAGAGGCAAAGAAGGGCCCTTGAAGCTTAGAAGAAGAAGAAGGGGATTGGAAAGGTATGAGTGTGCTCCCTAGAAGGAGAGCACTTACTGAGGTTTTCTTAAGCGTGGAGAACATTCACTCTTCTTTGTCAAATTCAAATTTGTCTAAAAAAATAATCAAATTTGGCTAACATGCACTGAGAACCTCTATGAGCTAGGGACTGAGACAGGAGCTTTCTAGTATTGTATCTTATTTTTAAGAGCAAAGAGGAAACTGAAGGGTTGAAGGGAAGGCTTTACTTACATCCAGATCATCCATGGCAGGGGGAGGTTTCTTGGTGCTGACCTTCTGCAAAAGCTAGAGGGAAAAGAAACGTAGTCACAAGAGAGAAGAGCAACCTGTATACTAATAGGCATAGGAGTATGGTCCAGCCAGACAACTACCTATGTAAGGGAAAGAACAAAAATTACAGAAAAGTAGGAAAAGATTATACCAAATTTCTTCAGAGCATAGGCTCTACTCTACAAATAAAATATTCATTTTTCCCATCCCTACTAAATAAACATTGCACAAAATTCCCCTAGCTGGTTTGGCTCAGTGGATAGAGCATCGGCCTGGGAACTGAAGGGTCCCAGGTTCAATTCCAGTCAAGGTCATATGCCTGGGTTGTGGGCCCCATCCCTAGTAGGGGGCATGCAGGAGGCAGCTGATCAATGATTCTCTCTCATCATTAATGCTTCTATCTCTCTCTCCCTCTCTGAAATCAATAAAAAATATATTTAAAAATAAATAAATAAAAATAGAGTTGTATTTATGCATTGTGTCATTAAAAATAACTGAAGAGCCGAAACTGGTTTGGCTCAGTGGATAGAGTGTCGGCCTGAAAGATCCCAGGTTCAATTCCGGTCAAGGGCATGTACCTTGGTGGTGGGCACATCCCCAGTAGGAGATGTGCAGGAGGCAGCTGATCGATGTCTCTCTCTCATGAATATTTCTAACTCTCTAACCCTCTCCCTTCTACTCTGTAAAAAATCAATAAAATATATTTTAAAAAATAACTGAAGAAAAATACAAAAAAATTTTAAATTAAAAAAAAAAAACACTGCACAAAATACATAAAGAATATCAACACCAATGAGCAGCCGGCCTAAGGAGCTCATATATCTCTGCTTAGCCCTATTGACATTCTCCAGAGAAATGTGTGCAGACTCAGAGAATGATCCAGATGGACAGAAAATGACATTACCTCTGCATAATGTTCCACCTGAGCCAGCTCCACCTCTTCATCCCCTTCCCAGTCTCTCCAGTTATCGAAGTCCACAGACAACCACACTGGCTGAAAGAGGAAGCACGAGAGTCACAGGCCAAGAGGGCAGCAGAAGTGCATAGAAAAGAGTGGTTGTGTGCATAGGTTGTGTGCTTGGGGAAGATCAGTGGGAGTAGTCTTCCCCACAGTCTCTTTTAACGAACCCCATCTTCAAGCTGCCAAATCATCCTTAAAGACTCAGCAAGAGCCTATTAAACACAGTGTTTAGGATATGGAAAAGCACAGAAATCCTGCTCTCCAAGAGCAGATTAACTGGGAAGATAACACATCTGGAAATATAACTGTATCATAAAATATCATAGAATCAACCAAGAAAGACAGGGACAACCCTTCAAGGCCCATGTCCCAAGTTCCCACACTTAGAGAAAAACATTATTTACTAATTCATTTAGCAGATATTTATTGAACAGATACTATGGGTCAGACTCTGAGACTGGCACTGGAATTATAAAAATGTTTAATACATAGTCCCAGCCATCAAGAAGCAAGTGAGGCCCAGTTGGTGTTGCTCAGTGGTTGAGCATCGACCTATGAACCAGGAGATCATGGTGGGGACAGCCAATCAATGATTCGCTCTCATCACTAATATTTCTATCTCTTTCTCTCTCCTTTCCTCTAAAATCAATTAAAAAATAAAAATAAAAATGGGGGGAAAAGCTCCAACTCTAGGCCTCTAGGCAGTTGGGAATTTTAGACCAATGTGGCCAAAATCACCATTTTTTGAGAGATGCTAATAACCAGGATTTGTAGGTGAATTCTCCACATTTTTATATGTCAGCAACTAATCAAAACTTCTAAATATCAGTAGGAAATGGAAATAATTTTTAACACTGTGAAGACTGCTCAAATAAATTTGAGAGCCAGACCCAACCAGTAAGTGGCCAAATTGCAACCTTTAGGAGAAAGAAGCCACTAGAGGGTCTTAAGTAGGGGAGTGACAAGGTCAAATGTGTTTTATTTATTTTTTAATATGTCTTTATTGATTTTAGGGAGAGTCAGAGAGGAAGAGAGAAAGAGAAGGAGGAGGAGAGGGGGGGAAGTGAGAGAGAAACATTGATTGGCTGCTTTCTGCAGGCCCCCTACAGGGAATTAAGACAGGAAATCGAACCTGCAACCTTTTGGTGCATAGAACAACACTCACACTCACCAGGGCTCAAATATGTGTTTAGACAGATCATAATGGGAGAGATGCTGTAAACAGATTGGGGGTGGGGCTGAAAATACACAACAAACCTCACCCAGTGCTGGATGAAGCCTGAATTAGGTAGCTATGAAATAACGGATTCAGTCCTACCCAGGTAGTCAAAGAGGCAGGATTGGTGAGTGACTGCATGTTGGTGGGGAAGGAGGCAGGGTGATTCCCAGCGCTGAGTACCTGCTCTGGGACATAGCCAGACAGCACAGGACAAAGAGCCCTACCTTGATATCCTCCTTGGTGAGCCGAGGCCAGGCCACTTTCTCCTTCCATTTCCTCACAAAGCAAGTAATGGAACGGCCAGAGCGCTTATCCTGGGAGTCCTGCCGCACAGAGAGCCTCATTCTTAAGAGTCTGAGGTGCAGAATGAATCTCCCATGTCCCAGGCAGCCTTCCCACCCAGACCTGACCGTCCCACCCCATCCTCACCTTGGAGTTCACCTTGGCGTAGAACTCAATCTCGTTGTACAACTCTACCCCATCGGCATTCTTGCAGCTGAGGAGACAAAGCCAGCTGAAGCGGCTGAGTGTGGGGGGCGTTAAGAGAAGGGAAAGGTTCCCAGGAAGCCAGACTCCACCAAGGGGGGGGGGGGCCATTACCTGAACACAATGCGGTGGTCTTCCAGGAGCACCTGGACATCGGTGCTGTCCTCAACACAAAACTCCATGAACACGTACCTGGGCCTGTCATACCACAGGGTCCGGGCATGCTGCCTGCAGAGGAGTTGAAGTGGGGCTTCACAGGGGTGGGAGAGGGAAGGCTGAGAGCATTTGGGAAAAGATGGGAGAAGGGGGAAATAGAGGGAGGCTTTATGCTACAGCCCTGTCAACGTGGAGCTAAACAAGACAGGAAGAAGGTGCAATGGGAGTGATGGGAATGGGTGTCTGGGGAGAATCAAAGGTGTGAGAGTGAAAGGTGAGAAGTTATGGAGGCCCTGGAGATGGCACTGCCCCTCTCCACCCCAAAGTGACAGGGACCTGGGGTCTGGGGTTCCCATGGGGCCGCGCAGAACCTGGAGCAGCCCAGAAAACGTGGGGACCATCCGTCTAAAGCAGCGGTTCTCAACCTGTGGGTCGCCACCCCTTTGGGGAGTCAACCCTTTCACAGGGGTCGCCTAAGACCATTGGAAAACACAGATACAATTCATAACAGTAGCAAAATGACAGTTATGAAGTAGCAACAAAAATAACTTTATGGTTGGGGGGGGGTCACCACAACTTGAGGAACTGTATTAAAGGGTCTCGGCATTAGAAAGGTTGAGAACCGCTGCTCTAAAGGGACAAGCGTGGCCGGAAACACTCACCGTGCCATGGCGGCTCCCGCACGCAGCCCAGTGGGGCTGGGAGTCTGAGACCGGGGGCACTATCTTTAGATGCTGGCGACGCCCCGGCAGCTGCCGCTCCTTATATGGTCGGTGGCAGGTTTCAGAGGCAGGAGAGACGCGGCCTTAGGAGCGAGCCGCACTCTGGGGGGCGGACGGTGGGGAAGCCTCACCCCCGCAGCCCTGCACATCTCAATGCACACATTTAGGAAGAGCTTGGGACCAGGGTCAGGGCTGCACGACCCTAGATACACACACACGGAATGGCTCGCCCTCGGCTCCGTCCACCCGTTCCTCCGACGCTTAGTACCTTCAGTGCCAGATTCACAAAAGGCGCTCAATTTAAAAATAAAAATAAAAAATAAAAATTGGTCCGAACTAAATCCCCGGGGAAGGCCCGCCCCCCGCGACCAACTAACTCCTCGGTGACGGCCACGCCCCGCCCGGCCCCCGCCCCTCGGGTTTCCCAGCTCCCGTGCGTCGTAGCCATGGCAACAAGGGAGCGCCGCTGACGTGCGGCGGCGGCGGCGGCGGCGGCGGCTTTTCCGGGAAGATGGCGGCTGTCGAAGTAGCTGCAGAGCCGGTATCGGTGGCGGCGGCGGCGGCCGTGGGACCAAAGGCGAAGGAGGAAGAGGAGGAGGAGGACGAAGAAGAGTCGCTGCCGCCGTGCGAGGCGGTGCGCTGGGCCCCGGTGGGGGCGGTGGCCGAGGCCGGGCCCGGGGCGAGTGCATTCTCGGAAGAGGCGGCTGCCGAGGACCCCGGCGCGGCCCCGGGCTCCCCGCCCGACTCCCCGGGCCGGACCCTGCGGCGCCTCCGGGCCGAGCGGCGGCGGCTGGACTCGGCGCTGCTCGCGCTGTCCTCGCACTTCGCGCAGGTGCAGTTCCGCTTGCGCCAGGTGGTGCGCGGGGCGCCGGCCGAGCAGCAGCGCCTCCTGCGCGAGCTCGAGGACTTCGCGTTCCGCGGCTGCCCTCATGTGCTGGGCTACGGGGAGCCCGAGGACCCCGCCCGCGGCGACGAGAGCGACGGGCTGCCGGGGCACCGGCCACGGTTGCGGGGCGAGGACCAGGTGAGCCGCAGGGGCCGGGCCCCGAGGGGTGTGGGAATAGGAGGGGTTGGGTGGGTGGCGATCGATGCTGGCGAGGATGGAGGAGGTAGCAGCGGTGAGAAGCCCGAGACATGAAGCTTGAGACGGGTGTGTGGACAGGAGGACAATAAAGGCCTGGGGCCGAGACCGGTTTGGCTCAGTGGATAGAGCGTCAGCCTGGGGACTGAAAAGTCCCGGGTTCGATTCCGGTCAAGGGCAGGTATCTATCTGGTTGCGGGCATATCCCCAGTAGGGGGCGTGCAAGAGGCGGCTGATCGTTGTCTCTCTCTCATGGATGTTTCTGGCTCTCTATCTCCCTTCCTCTCTGAAAAATCAATGGAATATATTTTTTTTAAAAAAGGCCTGGGAATCGGTGGTGAGAGGTGTCCACCGAAGGTGTGATGACGTGAAGGGCAGAGGAGCTGTGGGCGAAGAGTATTGAGCGGGCAGCAGAGCAACCAGCCAAAGCCGTGCTACTTCCGCTCACCTTGCAGTCACTTTGTCAAATACTGTACCTGGCACATTGGCTGGTAGAGTGCCCGACCCTGGGGATCGGGGACATTGGCTGGTGAAAAGCAAGTGAACTGGAACTCGTGGAAAATTAGATCTTCTCTGTCCGTGTTTTCCTGGAATCTAGAGAATCTTTCGTCTTCAGACTTTTGTCTGAGTGGGAGCTTTGGTGAACAAACAGGGTATCTTAGTCATTAAGAGGAACACAACTCCTGATGACATGAATGTTCTAATGCTGGTATTTTAAAAACTCCTTCCCCATCCTGCTTAATTACTAGATACGCTAAATGAGATTCCACTGGTTACTGACAAGATTCAGTCAGTCAGCCCACCACAAGAAGTTAGGAGAGTCTGTACATCACACCAAGGGAACGTTCCCTTACGGTCTTTGAGTCCCTGGAAATGCGCAGTTGTAGATAGGTGTTGAAGAGACTCACCGCCTTTTCTCCACTTTAATATATATATATGTGTGTGTGTGTATAGATATATTACTGATTTCAGAGAGGAAGAGAGAGAGAGATAGAAACATCAATAATGGGAGAGAATCATTGAATGGCTGCCTCTTGCACGCCCCCTACAGGAGATCAAGCCCACAACCCTGGGCAGGTGCCCTGGGCTGGAATTGAACCTGGACCCTTCAGTCCACAGGCCAACGTTCACTGAGCCAAACCAAATAGGGTTCCCACCTTTTTATTCTTAAAGCTACAACCCACATGTGTTTTCTTCCCACTTAAATTAGTTTTTGTGGGTTTTTTTTTATTAATGTATTACATGTATATAGATCTTCCCATTGTCCCCCCCTCCCTTAAATTAGTTTTAACCAAGAAGACTTATCAGTAACAGATATTGAATTATTTTCATCTGAAGTTGTCTCTAATGCAATCCTGTGTTTACTGTTCCACCCTTCTTTCCAAATACCCACCACAGCTCCTTGCACAAACAAGGAGCAGCCACGTCAAACTGCCAGACTCTTAAGGAGTAGAAAAGATCACTGTGGGCAGGCCCTGTTCAGATATGAGGAGCACCAAAGATTCTCTGTGGATTTGCTCTTTTGGTTGTTCACTTTCACTTTCCAAAACAGAGAACAACTTTGAAAAAAAAACGTGATGTTCAGAAGTACCTAATCACCAGCTGTTATCTTATATACAAATATTGATACAAGAACAGGTTGGGGATATGTGTGAACCAAATGATTTACTTCTTATCAGTTCCTGATTTTTTAAAACCAGTATTTTATCTCACTTCACACCGGAAATTATTTCTGTAATTTCCTGTCTTGCACCAGAGCTCCTTATTCAATTAAACTTGTTTGCTCACATTCCAATAAATAACATACTAGAACTATTATGGCAAAGTTCAACATTCTCATGAAAACGGAGTCAGGATTTATAGCTGGTTCAGTTCTGGTTAAGGGCATGTACCTTGGTTGCAGCCACATCCTCCAGCTGTGCAGGAGGCAGTTGATCCGATGTTTCTTACTCTTTATTCCCTCCCCTTCCTCTCTGTAAAAAATCTATATATTTTTTTAAAATAAGTAAATAAATAAATTTGGAAACTACCTGGTGGGCCAACAGTGGGAAAGGGAATCATTACCAAACATTCAATCTTAACAAAAGACCCTATTGTATTCATATCCAATTTCCAATGAGAGGCAAATATTTTCTTAAAACACATTTAATAAATTTCCCTGTGTGAAATAATTATTCTTATTTTTGAGCTAATCTTATAAATTCTGTATTTCATCTGGATTATTTGGAAGTGTCTTATACTTTTCTAGTCATTATTGGCTTGAGAGGATTCTTGAGGTTCCCTGAATTTTTCTTTTCATATGAAATAAACGTAAGTATTTTTTCATCTTAGAGTGAGCAGGAGAAACGGGAACGTCTGGAAACCCAAAGGGAGAAGCAGAAGGAACTGATACTGCAGCTCAAAACCCAACTAGATGATCTGGAAACATTTGCCTATCAAGAGGGCAATTATGATTCCCTTCCACAGTCTGTGGTCTTGGAAAGACAGCGGGTAAGTAGATGCCATCACTCCCTAAACACTGTTACTTCAATTTATTCTTTCCAGCATTTATTCTCTCCTTGCTTGTTTGTCCTGGGCCTTACTGAGAATCCCTTTGCTGGCCAAAATCAAAGGGAAATTTTACTAATATAGTCCTTATTCACACATGGAAACACGATGGCCAGCAGGGGAAGGCAGTTGGGAGAGACCAGGCCTTCAAGGGAGGGCTGTTGTGGGTGATCAGGCTATCAGGGGAGGGCAGTTGGGAAGGACCAGGCCTATAAAGGAGGGCAGTTAGGGATGATCAAGCCTGCAGGAGAGGGAGAGGAGGGAAGTTGGGCGTGACCGGGCCTGCAGGGAAAGGCAGTTGGGGGGGACCTGGGCCTGCAGGGAAAGGCAGTTGGGGGGACCGAGGCCTGCAGGGGAAGGCATTTAGGGGTGACTAGGCAGGCCTGCAGGAGAGGGCATTTAGGGGCAAACAGGCTGGCAGGGGAGCAGTTAGGCATCAATCAGGCTGGCAGGGGAGTGGTTAGTGGGTGATCAGGCTGGCAGGCAGAAGCGGTAAGGGGCAATCAGGAAGGCAGGCAGGTGAACAGTTGGGAGCCAGCAGTCCTGGATTGTGAGAGGGATATCTGACTGCCCATTTGGGATCGGACCTAAACAGGCAGTCGGACATCCCTCGAGATATCCCAAATTGGAGAGGGTGCAAGCTGGGCTGAGGGACAACCTCCCCCATCCCTGCACAAATTTTGTGCACCAGGCCTCTAGTATACGTTAATGTTTTGTAAAGATTTTTCTTTAATTACTTAGAATAGAACAAGAAGGGTTGAGAAGAACTAGAAACTAAGAGAAACCAGTATTTATTCTCTTGGAGACATTGGGGGAAGCTAAGTATGAGGCTTTTTGGATCATCAGCCACTTTGGATTATTCATACTGTTAGTCACCTAAGTGAAAGTTGCCTAGCCAGTAGAACATTCATAGTTAAAAGAGCCATTTCTGTCAGACAGGAACCAAAGGTTCTGGTTACCCCCAGAAAAGTAAAGGTCTGTCCTTACCTAATAATCAATTACATCATTTCTCTCACAAATTTGATTGTTCTTTATGTCTTTGATTTCTATTTAAGGGTAGGATGTATACCAGTAAAGATTATCTTTCTTCCTAACCTTCTCCCTGAAAACTCCAGAGGATGTGCTCATTGCTTGTGGTCTTGATAGGTGATAATAGATGAATTAATAAAGAAACTGGACATGAATCTGAATGAGGACATCAGTTCACTGTCTACTGAAGAGCTTCGGCAACGTGTTGATGCAGCTGTGGCTCAGATTGTAAATCCAGCCCGAGTGAAAGAACAGTTGGTTGAGCAGCTAAAAACTCAGATCCGAGATCTCGAGATGTTTATCAACTTCATCCAAGGTCAGATTGTGGTGGACAGATGTTGTGATAATTATATATACGTACTAATACCTAAAGGTGCCAGTCTTTTTTAATTTAATTTAATAAATCATTGTGCAGATTATTACAATTGTCGTCGGTCCCCCCCGCCATGGCTCTTTTTCCCCCCATAGCTCCCCTCCACCTGGCTCCTACTCCTCCCTCTGCTCTTACCCTCCTCCCCCATTAACCTTATCCATAGGTGTACGAAGGGTGCCAGTCTTGATGTACTCTTTAAGGGGTTTGATCCCTTAAAGCATGGTGAGTAACCAGATAGCTAAAAGCTCACTCTGCCATTCACTGGCCTCATGTCCTTGAGCAGGTTCCTAACCTCTCTAGTCCCACTCTCCTCACCCATAAAATGACTCATGCTTTATTCACTCAGCAAATATTTTTTGAGCCAACTACTATATACCAGTCACTGTTTTATGCAATTAAGTAAGATAGATTTGTAAGTCTTGTCATGTAGTAGGCACTAGTAAATATTCTTCCTTTGAAAATCTGCCATCAAGGGGCTAAAGAAGTATCTTCTCTTTGTAACTTCTGATTACAGATGAAGTGGGAAACCCATTGCAGACGGATAATGGACACTGTGAGTGCAAGGCCAGTGGGAAGACAGGGAATGGCTCCACCAGAACTGGCAGCAGCAGAATGCCTCCTCGAAACAGCAAACGTAAGTTCAGTCCCAGGTTAGGCAAATCTGTAGAGACAGAAAATACATCAGTAGTTGCTGAGGGCTTGGGAGGTGGGGAAGAAGGTAATGGTAAATGCTAATGGTGCAAGGTTTATTTTGGGGATGATGGATACATATAACTCTCTGAATATACTAAAACCCCACTGAATTGTACACCTTAAATAGGTGTATTGTATGATATGTGAATTATATTTCAATATAGCTGTTATTAACCCAAAAAAAGAGAAGTCCTTAATATCCTTGGGTGGCTCTTGGCTTCATGTGGGACCTATATATAACTCAAAAGCAATACTTTATCTCAACCTGTGACTTATTGAATGTACTTCTGTGCTATTATGGCCCTGATGAGTGTTGGGTTTTCTAAACAGCAAAAGCAGAAGATGTGAAGAAAGTCCGGGAGACGGGGCTGCACCTGATGCGGCGAGCACTGGCAGTGCTCCAGATCTTTGCCGTTAGCCAGTTTGGTTGTGCCACCGGCCACATTCCACAAACCCTGTGGCCAACGGGCCAGGCTGACAGGGACTATTCTCCCTTACTGAAGAGGCTGGAGGTGTCGGTAGACAGAGTGAAGCAGCTAGCCCTCAGGCAACAGCCTTACGGCCACGTCATCACCTCTGCCAACCTCCAGGACCTCTCTCTGGGAGGCAAGGACGAGCTGACTACAGCTGTGCGAAAGGAGCTGACGGTGGCCATGAGGGACCTGCTGGCGCACGGACTGTATGCCTCGTCCCCAGGGATGAGCCTCGTCATGGCCCCCATTGCTTGTTTGCTGCCAGCCTTCTCCTCGGCCCCCGAGGCCATGCATCCCTGGGAGCTCTTTGTGAAGTACTACCATGCCAAGAATGGCCGTGCTTACGTGGACTCGCCAGCCCGGAAGCTCTCTGAGTCCTTTGCCCTGCCTGTTATGGGTGGCACTGCTATGACTCCCAAACAGAGTCTACTGACAGCCATCCATATGGTGCTGACAGAGCATGACCCTTTTAAGCGCAGTGCAGACTCAGAATTGAAGGCCTTGGTGTGCATGGCACTGAATGAGCAGCGTCTCGTGTCCTGGGTAAACCTTATCTGCAAGTCGGCATCCCTCATCGAGCGCCACTACCAGCCCTGGAGCTACATGGCACACACAGGCTTTGAGAGTGCCCTCAACCTGCTCAGTCGTCTCAGCAGCCTCAAGTTCAGCCTCCCTGTCGACTTGGCTGTGCGCCAGCTCAAGAACATCAAGGATGCCTTTTGATGATAGTGCGTTGGCCCTACCCCAGCACCTTGTTCAGTAAAGATAGAGGGTTAGTCCTATAAGATAGGAACAGAGAGTAGGAGGTTAAAGATGTTTCCCCTAGCCCAGTGGTGGGCAAACTCATTAGTCAACAGAGTCAAATACCAACAGTACAACAATTGAAATTTCTTTCGGGAGCCAAAATTTTTAAACTTAAACTTCTAACGCCACTTCTTCAAAATAGACTCGCCCAGGCCATGGTTTTTGTGGAAGAGCCACACTCAAGGGGCCAAAGAGCCGCATGTGGCACATGAGCTGCAGTTTGCTGACCATGGCCCTAGCCAAATGACTGCAAAGTCTGTTTTATTTAAAGGTTCTTCCCTGGTGTGTAACCAGTGTACCTGTGGCACATATATTTGAGCCTACATAAAAGACATTAGTCATGGCACATAGTTAATGCACCAACTCCTCATGCCAGGTATAAATTTTAGAAAATCCAGGTTTCTCTAACCGTTCTCTTTATGACAGTGAGTGACAATATGAGTGAGTTGTTAGTCTTGGAGGAATTAGACTTGAGACTGCTATTGGTTACGTTGGGAGCTAAGGTTCAGGAGAGGCTGTGTATATTCCATAGCTGCCTCTAAACTAGGAATGGGAATCGTCTGAGACTAGCACTTCTAAGGGAGTTAACCACAAGTTAATTTTAGTATGATCTCTTTAAAATTGAAGTCTCTTCCTGACTAGGTGGGCCTCTTCACACAGCACAGACAATACTTTCATTTTGTTTTGGAGAGGACTGTTTATAAAGAATGACAACCATTGTCTGGTACCATGTCCTCTGGCAAGTAACCGTTCCTCTGTGCACCTCTCAAGGACATGCTGACAGTGTTCTGAGAAGTAGACGTGTTAGAAGTATACTTCTTAAGACAACCCTTGCCACTGAATCAAGTGAGGAAAGGAAAACACATCAGTGACCAACAGCAACTTCTTCCTGGGCTGTGATTCCATTTGTCTTGGCTGGATGGTGAAGGAGGTCTGATCACGTGATAAGTACTACAGGGGGGGATGGGAAATAGGACAGATTGCTGAACACTTTATTGTAAAACTGACTCTAGAGCGGCCCAGTTTGGTCCTCAGTATTTTAGCCTTTATGTCATTCAGCCTGCATTCTACTCCAGGACTGACCAAAGATGGGCAAATTGTTTCACTTTCTAGAAAACCAAATGAGTTCCCAACACTACTGATTCAGCATTGTGTCATGTGTTAAATTGGCAGCTGCACTTTATGTCTGCACTATTACATAGTGCATTTTAACTTATTTTTTCCAGCAACATGTTACTTAAGATGTATTGTTGAGAATTCATTAGAATTAGTTCTCCTGTGTGAAGTAGAATGTATAATGTTGTGGAAAATGATATATCTGTGGTTGCTAATAAAATATAGTATTTTGTGTAGATTCTCTGTAAGGACCTTAGAGCCCTTTGGAGTTGATTTATAAGTCCATCTGGGCATTATCTGACCCAGACCATTTCCTTGAGCTGTCTCTGGCTCCTGGCCTTTCTGCCTCTTCTCTAACCTCTGTCCTGGATCAGATAGTTTTGGTGGTAGTTTTCATTTCTGAAAATAAATTCGCTAAAAAGTACCCTTGGCTTTATCATCCCATCTCAGGCCAGCAGTCCCATCCCCACAGCAAATGTCACCATACCTGTCACTTTTGGAACTGGCACTTTTAAACCTATTTGGGTATTATTTAGGGTACGGAATAATTGCTATATTTATATGGCATAGCTCTGTATTATCTTTTTGTAATCCTCAGAAACATTTGTATTAAGGCTTTGTGCTAGCATCATGGGAAGCATTTTTCTTTGTGTTAATCCTAATTTTTAAAATTTTTAAAACATCATTGATGGGAAATAATCATTAATCAGCTGCCTCCTGCATGCCCCTACTGGGGATCTAGCCTGTAATTCAGGCATGTGTTCTGACTGGGAATCAATCCGGAGACCTCTTGGTTAATGGGTGGATGCTCAACCACTGAAGCACACAGGCCAGGCTATTAAATTAAATTCTCACTATTTGTAAGATAGGACAGCATTATTCCCATTGTATAGCTGAGGAAACTAAACTGCAGGATGGTTGTCTAGGTTTACATGATTAAAAGGCTGGGATTTGAACTTGAATTGCCTGAATCCGTATCCTATAATCTATACTCTTATCATGTTACCTCTTTGTATCTTGTGGCTTCTATATTTTTTGTTCCTCTTTCCTTTTTCCATCCTCCTCTATCATCACTTCAGCGAAGAGAAGGTATTTTCCATATACCTGCCAGAAATTTCAGCTGCCAAAGGACTAGGCTGCAGGGAGATGGGCAGATAGCCATTGCTCTTCTGAGTTCATGAAACAAAGATGTGTAGAGACAGAGATAACCCCATAAGCCATTCCAGCAGTCAGGTAATCTAGTCACTGTTATCATCTGCATTATAACTGAGGACAGTTCTGCCTGTGGCTTAGGGTGAGGCAGGCAGGACCAGGAAGGATAGGAGGAACAGTCAGCCCAGGTCTAAAATATAGAATGAAAAAGGGCCATGGGTATGTATTCAATGAATGTGCAAATATATCTGTATTTATTCATTATTGAGTGCCTACCAAGTGCCTGGGCCAGCCTAGATGCTGAGGAAAGATATTAAAAAAAAAAAAAAACCTATCCAGATTGGCTCAATGGATAGAGTGTCAGCCTGCGGACTGAAGGGTCTCGGTTTCATTCCAGTCAAGGGCATGTATCTCAATTGCTGGCTCCTCCCTGGCTTGGGCCCTGGTTGGGGCACATGTAGGAGGTAAACAATCGATGTGTTTCTCTCACATGGATATTTCAGTCTTTCCCTCTCTCTAAAATAGCAATGGAAAAATACCCTTGGTGAGGATTTTTAAAAAAGCACACACATACTTCCTGCGTTCAGGACCTGGAGATTTGCATTTCTAACAAGTTCCCAGGTTTTGTTGATGCTACTGGTACGGGGACCACACTTTGAGAACCACTGATCTAAACCAACTAAAATATGTTCTATAATAAAGGTAAGTTTGATTGGATTGTTGAAGGAACACAGAAAGAAGAGATTGAATCTGCCTGGGAGTGGCCTTGAAGGACGGATAGGATTTTGCCTGACTACTGAGAATAAAGACATGAGGAACAGCCTGAAGAGACTCAGCAATCAGAACAGGTTGGACTTTTGAGTAGTTGAGCTGGATGGAATGCCAGTGGTACAGGAAGTATGTGGAGAGTAAGGAACTGATGCTGAAGGAAAGGAGTGAGAGTTCAAACTTAGGTACAAAGAGCCAACGAAGTGTTTTAAGCAGACAAGTGGTAGACTTGAGAGTTGTGTTAGAGAAATTTCTCAAGATCTCTACATTATAGGGCTCCACTCCAGACCTGAATTTTGAGTTGGAGATACACCTTTAATAAGCACCCCAAGCAATTCTGACCCATACAAAAGTTTGAAGAGGGACTGGAGAAGAAAAAGAACGGAGGCTGGATCATTTAGGGAGCAGGTGGAAAAGGAAAAAAAGACAAGGCAAAATTCACAGGGTTTAGCTATTTAATTGGGAGAGTGTGAAGAGTCCAGGCAATTATAAAATCTTAGGTTTTGGTTTCTATTTTCTAAAGGAGGAATAGCAAAAGAGGTAGAAGCAGATGAGGTTGGGAGAAGATGGTGGAAGTAAAAATGGATAGGGTAATGTATTACAGCGGGAAGAACACTGGGTTGGAAATGGGTAGACCTTACTCTATGAACTTGGCTGTGGTAGAACTATCATTTTTTTAGAGGCCAGAGTAGATGATCTCTGAGGTCCCTTCCAACTCTAAAATGTCATATTCAAGTTAAAGTAGAAAATACTTTAGTTGAATATAGAAATATAAGTATATAACTAGAGGGATAAACCATTGGAATGGGGTCCTGAGGCCTGCAGGGAAAAATTGGACCCTAGAGAACCTCAAAAATTGATGAAACCCTGATTTGTCCAACATCTTGCCCAAGACCAATCTTACAATTTTTTCAATGTTCAGATGAGCAAAAACTAAGATGATTTCTCTTTCTTTTCAACTTGGAAGACACCTTAGAGAACCATCTAAAAACATTTCTCCAGTGTGGCTGGGTGTGGCTCAGCAATTGAGCATCAACCTATGAACCAGGTCCCACACAGAGAGATACCTGGTCAGGTCACATGCCAGGGTTGCAGGCTCGATCACCGAAGAGGGCATGCCGGAGGCAGCGGATGAATGATCTCTCTCCCTCTCTGAAATTAAGAAAAATATATATTTTAAACTTCCAATGAGTGAAGAAAATAATTCCGTTTGAGAGCCAACTAGACCTGAATTCAAACCTAAATTTGAATCCTATCTCAGGTAACATCCTCTCTGAATCTTGTTTCCTCATGTCTACATGGGAAGAAAATAGCCAAGATGCAGAGTTGTGAGAATTAAAAAGGCTGTGGGCTTATCTAAACTGCCTAGCATGGAATTGGTGCTCAGTATAGTGACAGGGTAAACAGTATAGGCTCAGGACTGCCTGAGTGTGTCCCAGCTCCACCACTTACTTGCTAGCTGTGGACTTGGGACAAATTAATTTCTCTAAGATACAGTTTCTTCAACTGTAGAATGGAAATAATACCTAACTCCTAGTATTGTTATGAGCCTCAAATGAGGTAATATATGTAAATAG
>PVJN01018675.1:0-38563 GCA_004026805.1 Lasiurus borealis
GTTTGGCTCAGTGGATAGAGCATTGACCTGCGGACTGAAAGGTCCCAGGTTTGATTTTCTGGTCAAGGGCATGTATCTTGGTTGTGGGCACATCCCCAGTAAGGGGCATGCAGGAGGCAGCTGATCAATGTTTCTCTCTCATCAAAGTTTCTAACTCTCTATCCCTCTCCCTTCCTCTCTGTAAATAAATACATATTTGGTAAATTCCGGCAGTTTGGTTAAGCATATTGGTTAAGTATAAACTCTATACCCTTTTCAGGGTCAAGAACTATAATCTATTATTTGTTCATACTGGCACGTTCTTAAGTAAATCCTCCACTGTAAATCTTCTCCTACTTAAACTACTTATGTAAGGCTGCAGAAGGCTGCACCTGAACTCTCCAACTGAGATGCCATAGCATGCCTCCTTTCATTCTTATTCTTTTATATTTAAAAAAATAATTCTTTAAGTTGATATAGACTCCTGGCCGTACCTTTTCAGGAAATATCAGAGCAAACAAAAGTAAATAATGCTGACCATTGTTTAGATTTTTTGTGAAAGTATGAAAAAGCTTGCTTTATGAATCAGTTTTAAAAATAAGAAGAGCCCTAGCCAGTTTGGCTCAGTGGGTTAAGTGTTGGCCTGAATGGTCTTGGGTTTGATTCTGTTCAAGGGCATATACCTTGGTTGTATGCTCAGGCCCTGCGTGCAGGAGACAACCAATCAATGTTCCTCTCACATCACTATTTCTCTTTATCTTTCCTTCTCTCTTCCACTCTCTTTAAAAAATCAATGGAATAATATCCTCAGGTGAGGGTTTAAAAAAATAAGAAGAAAGAAAATAAACCAAATGGCAGTAACTCTGTTAACAATTATATTTGAAATGATTTCACAGTTAAAAATACACAAATCTGTCTAATTTATATAAGTCACAGGACTTTTGAGATGTGTAATCTAACTAAAATGTCCCTGAGACAGGGGAGGCGTGTCCAGATCTTGCTTTTTCATTCTAATATAAATCTTTGCTTCCAAGAGTTAAAATTGTAATCATTATCCACATAAAAATAGCCAATTTAAAAAAAGCATCCATTATGACCTAGTTTGAATTAGATATTCAAACTATAAAATGGTGACTATCCTCCCTCCACCACCACCTCAGTGCAGAAAATTACACATTTGGCATTAAGAGACCATTGAGTGAAGGGAATTCAGACTCTGTTAGGACAGAAGATAAAGTACAAGAGAGGGTGTTGAATAGGTTATGAACAACACCCACGATCAGGCTTGATTGCCTCCTCTGATTAAGTCTGTCATCCTTCACCAGATGATCCAGATGGACAGAGCCATTATATTCTTTCTTACCTTTGTTTCCCAGGGCCATATGTAAGGTAGACAGAAAAGGTAAATTGAAATTACATTGACAGAACAGGAGAGAGGATACTGAAATCAAGAAAAAAAGAAAAGTTATTAGTTAATGATAACCAAGATGGAAAATAATAAAAAAAATCTTAAGCACCAAAGTTATATTGTAGAAATATGGGTGATTTAAACAGGCAATTGCATTCAAAATCACATGTTCAGAAAATAATTATGTGACTCCTATTCAGAATTCTACACAAAGCCCAGGAATTAATGGTGAATAAGACAACAGGATCCATATGCCACAGATAAAATACTCAGGGAGGAAGAATCTAGAGATATAAGTTCCAATGAGAAGTCTACTGTGATAGACCAGTTTGTTTGTTTGTTTGTTTTTTAAATACTTGGCTTGCCTGGCATATGTAACCCAGTGTTTGAGCATTGACCTATGAACCAGAAGGTCAAGGTTCAATTCCTAGTCAAGGTATATGCCCGGGTTGTGGGTTCAATCCCTAGTAGGCCAGAGACAACCCACTAATGATTCCCTCTCATCACTGATGATTCTATCTCTCTCTCCATTTCCCACCCTCTCTGAAATCAATAAAAACATTTTTTTTTTGAAAAGAGGACTTGGTTAAAAAAAGGAAAGAGGGCTTGTATTTTTTTGTTTGTTTTTTTTGTTAGTGTTTTTGTTTGTTTGATTTTTTATAACAGTGACAGTATTTGACAAATGATTGAAATAGAAAGTTAGCCCAGGGAAGCATAAATGACAGATATGGGGTTTTAAAAACCAGTCTTGTGAAAATCAGGGTGGCATGAACACAAACAAGATCAATGGAGTGAGGTCACTTTGCTGTGGGAAATAATTAAGAAGTACTTTTTATTTTACTAATTACTAAAACTCTAGAATCTTTCACAAAGCTTCTACTCATATTTTCCCCAGTTATTTTGTATGTGCCCAAAATTATATCTGTCACAATTCATCTAGAGCATGAAACCTTAAAATCTATAATGAGATAATGCCACTCGGAAACAGAGATGGAATATAAGTGTGTTTTGGGCAGGTATGTGCATATAAATGCACATTCTCTGCATTATTGTGGAAAACAGAACCTACTTTTAAGGTAAGCCTTTGTCTGATGATGAACAGAGGTAAAGTGACACCCAGATCATAAATGTGTCTTAAAACTAAACAATCAAGTGGCAAATTGTTTGAATTTAACAGAAATTATTTTAAGGCAATTTACTTACTGGAAGATTGGGTTGGAAAAAAAAAAAAAGGTGACCCAATAATCACCTTTAGTCCAGATTATTTTTTGCGGCTAGATAATTTTTACAGTTAATGTTTTATAGTATAGCTGAACTGAATTAGTGGCAAGACAAAGAGACAAAAAATGTAGTATAAAGCAGGAACCATACCTCAAAATAGTCTTATGATGAAAAAAATCATTTAGAATTGACACAAACACCTAGTTTGATATTTATCTCGGTTGCTATGCCATTCTGGGAATTTACTGACAGGAATCTTTGTGGTTACATTGTGCATGTTAATAGGACACAGCTAATCATTAGCCATGAGATTCTGGTACCACCTGAGACTAGTTAGGATATTCTCCTTAGCTTGGAAAGTTGCAGAGAAACAACATCAGGAATACAAAGATGGAGTCACTTTTGTTCATATCAACAGTTACACACTCATGTAAAATAGTTGACTTACATTTTCAATTGCAGATAAGTTTATATCAGCTAACTACATTGTATTACACACAAAAATTAAAGCAGCAAAATGACAAATCACCATCAATTTGAAGCAAGCCCCGTGTCTAATTATACCATCCTATCAAACTCTTGAACAGGTACAAATCATTTATAGAGATTTCTTTGGGCCTTTGGTTTCTCATGTTTAAAATTGGGAGGTTGGGCCGCACAATTTTTTAAATATTTTTCCGTTTTGTTTTTTCTGTGTGTTTGGCTATGTATAACGAGGACTTGCAGGGGAAATAACACATTGACTCTCTCCTACAAAACAGAAAAAAACACGTTTTACAACAAATTTCCCCACCTCATAGATCTTTGGGAAAAGATTTCCAGGTGCCCTGTAGAAGTCATTCCTGACTCATCACCTGCTCTGCTGACTATCAGACCGTGTTATAGATTCTCCCCAGGACTGGGTTCTCCATCCAGGAAGTAAAGGAGAGACCCCATGTGAAGCCACCTCATCCCTATGTGAGATAGGAGAGAAGGCGCACACCATTCTTCAACTATTTAATGTGTAGTTGTGGGCTCTTTGTCTGAAGGCAGGTAGGAATGACTTTTATGATAAATAAAATGATGGATTGATGTCTGCCTTTATTTAAAAGTAGAGGCCCATTGCACAAAGATTCGTGCAATAGGCCTCCCTTCCTCTGGCTGCCAGCACTGGTTTTCCTCCTGCACCAGGGACCCAGGCCTTCACTCTGGCCGCTGTCTTCCTTCTTTGTTCAGTCTTCACTCCAGTGCTCCAGTAGCTCCCGCCACTCCTGGCCTCACACTCATAGCAGGCATCCTGCCTTGTCCAGCCACTTTGCACCTGCATGAGTGCTGCCCCGAGGCCTGGGAGGGGGTTGGGGGAGGGTGTAGGGCCTCCACCATCTTTGTTGGATTAATTGGCATACTTACTCCTGATTGGCTGGTGGGCATCATGAAGTGATGGTCAATTTGCATATTTCTGTTTAATTCATGCAGCTCTTTACATTGTCTGTATTAGTAAATCACTAATCATCTGGATATTAGCAATGGTTTTCTAATCCTTTGGGGTTTAGATAGATTTAAATCCAATCAGGCATTACTTCCATTTTCAGAAGAAGTCCATTTCCTTGTCCATGAATTCTATAATTTCCTAGAAGTTGACATATATAAGGTAACCTCAGTTTCCTCATTTCTCTCCAGTGCTTTTCTTTTCTTTTTTTTTTCCAGAGCCCAGCATTGGAATTTAGCCTCTTTTCCTGCATTGCCTTAAAAGCAGAACAAATAAGTCATTTCAAAACTACTTTGAAATGTAATAAGCATTATAAACTCTTAGCATGCAATATTCTATGCAAGCCATGGGTTGATGTAGCAGAGTTCACTATTTGTAAATAGCACTTGCTGTTCCTCCGTGGGGACATCATTTCTGGGCACTGACTGTACATTACAGTCTATTGCCATATTCTCTACCTCATTTTCCCACATATCTCTTTATCACCCCCTCATTTCTGTTCAATTCAGTTACCTCTATTGTCCCTTCACTTTAGATTCACTCTTTCCAAAGTCTAAGTGCTTGCAGTGCATTTGCCTAAACAAGAACAGCTATTACAATAATATATACACAAATATGTGTGAGTATGTGAGTGTGAGTCTGTGTGAGCATGACCACCAATTTCCATTTAATCAAGTGTCGGTATGTTCTGAACTCTTTGGAAAAAATGTGGCATTTTTAAAAAGGCTTTGGTAATCCAGCTCTCTATCAGATAAGCAGTTTTCATTGAAGTTGCCGCCATGCCACCTTTCTGGCTAACAGAGGGCACTGCTGTAAGCAGAGCCAGTTGCCTGGGAAAGCCAGCCTGCACTGTGTCACACTTACCCATATTTTAAACTTCTGTCCCATATTTCACCTGCAGGAACAAAATGTGGGGAGAACTCTGCTGGCAGCTAACCCACCCGCAGCAGGCCTGCTGGGGAAAAGGTCTTGGTGCCTTTGCAAGACTGTCCTTTGCGTTCTTCTTTGTGGAGTACACACTTCAAAGAATGAGAAATGCTTTTTACTGTCCCCGGTGATTCTTTATAGGCCCCGAATCCAGTCCTGTGGGAGCACCTTCAAAATTGCCTTGTTATACAGGAGGTGATACAGGATACAGGATGAGCATGAACATGTACATGCTTAGCATTGTACTTATCCCATGAAGCTCGAACGAAACAATGAAAATAGGAACCAAATGAAGAAGGAAGGGCAACAGACTCATCATTTGGTGCTTTGAAAACACCAGGCAGTACTACAAAATATGCTTAGAAAACCATTTGTTTCCAATTAAATTTTCCCAACAGCTCTGGTCCAAACATTATATTCACTGCCTTTTCTATCTTTCTGATTTTCTCTTTTCTGTCTAAGTACATAATTTAAAGATATTTTTATTTATGAAAACAGGCATTGGGCATGGGAGCTCAAATTACTAAATTACTAGTGATCGTTAAGGAGGCTGGTGCAGTTCATCCTAAAACTATACCTTGATTTAATTAAGCCATTACTTATGCAACCTAGTCCTGTAATTTTTAGACTCTAGAAACAACAGAGCAAGATTCCTTAATACATTTTATTGCAGATGCCATCATATGCTGACAAGGTGTGACCTAAAGGGTATGATTCGAGTTACTCAGTTGTTTGTAAAATCCCAGGAGCTGGATCTAACCCATAAGGATATCCAAGTGAATTTTTGTGTGGAGCTCTGATTACAAAAAGACCTGAGCTCTGGGTTTAAAAGAAAATTGAATGTATATGAAATTTCACTATTGGCTTACTTACCTAATGGCTTTGCTCCTTTCTTTGAAACTGTTCCTGTTACTTTGAATTTATACCAGCCCCATCTTTTCCCCTTCCCAATAATATTTGTTTGGACAGATATATCAAAATACCTTAACATCAGAACCAGCTATGAGAAAAACCTACTTTTTTTCTCTCCACAGAAATCTAACATTCTCCCCTTCTGTTGCTTTCGCAACGAACACCAAATGCGTGAACAAGTTTAAGTGAACACTACCTTTGTGCTTGTGATAAAGAAGGTCATGGGTAACATGGCTGTGGAATTGTTTTTCCTGGGACTGTGTGATCTATAGGGAGGGGCCCATAACAAAGGAGGCACCGTGTCTGCCTCGCGGGATGCAAGCTGCCAACTCAGGTGGCTCCTTTCCATAGTCAAATTGAGTATTTGACAGGGTATCTCCCTCACATGCAAAGAATCTCTGTTCTTCCTCAAAAGCAGTTCAGAGAAGCTTAAATTGGAAAGGCCATGCTTTCTCTGGTTAAAGGTAAAACTAGCAATAAAGGCAATAAACTTTGTTCTACGCTGAGAGAATGCAGGGTTTGTGCCAGTAGCTTTGGAATCCCTCAAAGTTGAAAAGCCTGGAAGCTACTTGACAATGCTGCAGGTGGAGCCCATCCAGACTGTAACTACTAACACGGTCCTGGCGGCACAGCCTGCGCCTCCTGGTTATTATCAGCTGTGACTAATACCCATAACCACTGACGGGAACAATGGCATTTTTGTTTGTTTGTTTCATCACATGGTGAAAGAGAACTATTGGCACGCTTCTCACCGGTGACTCAGAGATCCATCCTCAGACTACTAATAAGGAGAGGCACGGCCCATGTGTGGCGAAGTGTCCTCCACCACCAGCGGGAGCTCCTTGCCTGATTCTTTCCCAGAGTTAATCTACCCTACAATGAATATCAGCTGTGACAGGGCAGACGGATCTCAGTGCTTGTGAGCTTGTGCTGCAAGGTGTGTGTGTGTGCTTGTGTGTGTGTGTGTGTGTGTGTGAGAGAGAGAGAGAGAGAGAGAGAGAGAGAGAGAGAGAGAGAGAGAGAGAGAGAGAACCCTATTATTCTAACAGAGTTATAAAAAAGATCAGAACAATTCAGCAGGGGTTGTTATTGCCAGCAATACAAGAAGAAGCAGTCTCTATGATAATGACAGTCTCCGGAGACAACTATATTACAAAGCTAATGGAAAGTTGTTTGTTTTTTCTCAAACTATTTTCTTTTTTTAATTTATCTTTATTGATTTCAGAGAGGAAGGGAGAGGGAAAGAGAGATAGAAACAAAAGTGATGAGAGAGAATCATTGATTAGCTGCCTCCTGCATCTTCCCCACTGGGGATGAAGCCTGCAACCTAGGCATGTGGCCTTGACCAGAATCGAACCCGGGACCCATCAGTCCTCAGGCTGATGCTCTATCCCCTGATCCAAACCAGCGAGGGCATTTTTCTCAAACTATTTCTAGAACTTGTGCGTTTGAGCTAGATAAGGTCTCACAGCAGGTTTTATGCAGATTGAGGTCACTCAAAGCAACACATCCTCTTATTCATTCTTCATATTAGAATATACTATTTTACCTTCAACTTCTATACCTTTCTAGTTCAAGGAGCTTCTCTTCTCAAACTGTACAGAAATATCAGAATACAGAGGAAGGTAAAAGAATGTCAAAATTGAAGAAAATAGATTAGTGTAGAGATAAATAATATGTGGACATTGTTCAATTTCTAAACTTTTATAGTTCACATTTTGAACAATTGGCTGTGTGGCATTTGGAGTGAGTGGTTATCTGGGAATTGCAGGATCTCCTTTATCTTTCCTGAAGTCATCTGGGTGGGTATGCAGGGGATAAAAGGTGTTGGAAGAGACTGTGTTACTTTTAGTGGGGGTGTAGGTGGGGTGATGTATGATTCCTTAAACCTTGAATATGTCATACCTGTGAAAACACCACGATTAATAAACAGATGCCCAAGAGAAGGCTCCAAAGTGGGAGTGGGCAAGCAGAGGGCCAAAAATGTCAATCAAATTAATCTACTCCACCCTCAACACAAAATATATGCTTGTGTATGTAATCATTGCTGGGCTTTGTTCCTTCATAAATTTGGCATTTTCTTCTTGTGTGAATCCTCTGTTTTAGCAAAAATAAAGTGGAGGAATTTGCAAATGAAAGTACAAGAGAGAAAGATAGAGGCAGAGGAGTTATAAAATCTATCCAGCTGCTACTTTGCTATATAGACTAGTTCTGTGTTCCTTCTCCTACACACCCTTTCAGGGGAAACCCTGAAAAGTAATGAGAAATCATTAGAAAAGTTATAAAAAATGGCAATTTGGCTCAGCCTTTTGCTGTATATAGCCTATTGATTAGTAGGAGAGAGAGAGAGAGAGAGAGAGAGAGAGAGAGAGAGAGAGAGAGAGAGAGAGAGAAGGAGAGAGAACAAATTGAAATAAGAAAAAAAAATATTTTCTAAACCTGAATTAACTTAGCTATTCAGGGATAAGGTTACTCTTAGAGAAAAGTGAGAGTTCTGACAATTTGGAAGATGAGCCAAAGGAAATATGGACTAGAGCAAGAAAAACTAGAATTAAAGTATATTTACTTAAGTTTTTACTTATATACAAAGACATATCAACAACAGCATTTATGAGAAGATATTTATTAAATTTTTCACTAATTTATTCTTTGAAAGAACTCTTTAGAAGATATCCCTAAGATATCTATCTATCTATGTGTGTATATATGTATATATATATGTATGTATATATATATATGTATATACATATATGTGTGTGTGTGGGTGAGGGTGTGGGTGTGTGTGGGTGTGTGTGTATTCAGATTTAGAGAGAGAAAATAATGTTACTCGATTTTATTTTTAACAAGAGGTCAAAGGAAAATAACAAGGAAGGACAATTAAAGGTCAGCAGGCAAATCAACTATTGCCCACAAGGGGGCACTAATCTTCTGTGGTAGGAAGAGTCCAAAGATGGCCTCCAGGATTCTCACTATGGTTATTCAATCAAACAATCAAACAAATCCAATCTAGTTCCTGCTAAGAAAATATTTTACGGATGTAAGCAAGATCCCAGGTGAGCTAATATTAAGATTTTTAGCCTCGTGAGCACAGCCCAGTCTGGTGAGTTCTTGAGGAGTACATATTCCCACAAGCTGGTTGCAGAGGTCAGAGTGATTGGCAAAGTGAGGGTAGATTTGCCCTGAGGATTTACTTACTGCTTGTATAAGAGGTGGCATCCTGGCTGAAAACCAGCAAGGACACAGGTGTTTCAATTCTATGATCTTATAGAACTGATATCTGGCAGTGGCAGGAGAGATCTGGATGGGGCCTGGAGCTCCAGGTAGAGACAGCCAGCTGCCCATTGATTTCAGCTTCGTTTGGCCCTCCTCACAGAAGCCAGATACACTATCCTGGGCTTCTGACCTACAGAACTGCAAGAGCATAAGTGAGCATTGTTGTAAGCCACTGAGTTTGTGGTAATTTGTTGCAACAACAGAAAACTAATAAACCTTTAAAGAAATAAAAGAGAAGGGAGAAAAGAAAGGAGAAGAAATCACCAGGCAATGCACTGTTCTCCCTTCTTTCTCCATAGAACGGGTGTGGCTTTTTTCCTCCAATTCCCAACAGACAGGCAGCTCTCTGGTGATCCTTAGGTCACCTAAATTCCCGCCTCATCTCTCAGAGCCTCTCACAGAGGTTATTGTCATAGGGAGACCCCATTTCCACACTGAGATGGCATAGGACATTTCTAAGTTAACATTTTTAAACGATTTTTTCTTTTCTTAGACTCCCTTTTTTTGGTACATACCTTAATTTAGGAAGGAAAATATAGATTCTTATAAAATATCACCACTTGCATTTTTAAAATTATGTGTTCTATGTTCCAAATAATTGAGCTACAGAACCCAAACTGCTAGCAAATTAGACATGCCCTTTAATATGTTCCCAAATGATCTTTTCATTTGCTGCCATTTCAATTTTGGATTGAAGAGAAGAACTATAAGTGTATTTAATATCAGGATATAGAAAGTATCGTTTCATTATGCTTTTGTCTAACTTTGTGAATTAATGAAGGATTTTTTTTAGAGTAATAACTATACAATGCCTTGCAAAGTATACCTAACAATCTCTGCCCCACCCCTCTGGAGTAAATAAATAACCCCATTATTATGATAATAAGAACAAGTTAGGGAATTTCCCAGGAACATAGAAAGACAGACTCTATCCTAATATTTTCCTGCTGTGATCAACAGGTCCACATTTGCTAAATATAGCCAGGGTATGCCTAAAAATGTTGGCATATGTAATGGAAGAAAGCTAGAGAGCCCCCCCCCCACACACACACACACAAAGTTTTATTTCACTTATTTTCCAACTAGACATGGTTTCTGCCCATAATTCGTTTTTTCCCCAGCTTCTATACTGAATCTAGTCATTAGGAAGTAAACTAAAAAGAAATGCTCTTGCATTTCATTGTCAATAGTCTGTCTGTGCTGGCTAGAATCCTAAAGTCAAAACACTTATAGGAGCAGCAGGAAACTAACTTAAAAATTACGTAAAGAAGTGGATGAAGTAAGATGTCTCTGTGTGAGCTCTCTGCCTGCCGAGTACTTTAAATTTCCTTCTCTCCTTTTTTTATGATCTAAAAATATCCAGAATGGATCAACTAAGACTGAAAATAAAGAAATAGGCATGTGTAAAGTACAAGCAGATTTTGAAAAATATTCATCCTCAAGAAATAAGACAATTTAATAAAAAAACACAAATATTTTTATCAATATTTTTTGGTTACAATTAATATGGTATTCACTGAATTTTTATAATAGAGCTTTCTGATTCAGTTGTGTAACTAATGGTTACAGACAAGTGAAGTATTTCAAAGCCTCTTCCTCACCCTCTTTGTCCTTGGTCATTTATTTAAAAAAGAAAACTTCTCCAGTAATAATTACAGAAATTATTCTGGATATATTCAAATCTATGGAAAGAGAGAACCTTAGTAAGGTTCAAGACTCTATCTCCATTGCCATACCTCTGTTTTGCCTTATTGTCCTTTAAGTTCTTAGCCCTATAAATATTTAATTTCTGATACTAAAAAAAGGATTCATCAGAAAAATACCTCTTAGAAGTATTATTTCTATAGTCAGTAGCTATGTAATGTCCATGGAAATTTTAAGTGATTAAGAAGGTGATTGGAGAAGTCTATGGGGTCTTTTGCAGGTTTGCTAAAATTGACCTTATTTTATTAGATTGGTTAGAATTAGTTGCTTTAATTGCATTTGGGGAGACAATCACTTAAAATATATCCCAGAGCTTACCCTTACTCTTTAATACCAGGTTAAATAGATCCTTACAATCCTTTTTAAAAATTCTACAAAAATTGTTCATATTTGCTGAATATTTGAAGAAATAAAGTAGTACATTTTGTTATTAAAGTCTTAAGATAGGTGTTAGATATAATTTTCCCAAAAGCCTAACAACTCCCATATAATAACTTCTTCAATGAGAAAGTATGTCTCACTTATAGGTGAACTATTCTTTTCGTTTTATCAAATTTAAAACAATGGGTTTCAATGTAGATAAGACTCAGTAGACATAATAGGCTAACATTAAGTATGGTGAAGAAAAGTCGTTTTTTCCCCATTTTTTAAAAATATATTGTATTGATTTTTTTTACAGAGAGGAAGGGCAAAGGATAGAGAGTTAAAAATATCCATGAGAGAAAGATCCATCAGCTGCCTCCTGCATGCCTCCTACTGGAGATGTGCCCTCAACCAAGGTACATGCCCCTTGGCCAAAATCAAACTTGGGACCTTACACTCCACAGGCCAATGCTCCATCCACAGAGTCATACTGGTTAAGGCAAGAAAAGTCTTTATACATTTTCTTGATGATATGAAATAAGTAAAATTTAAATTTTTATTTGGTCTATTGAAAAATCATTAACATTGTATTTATCTGGAATTACAAACACATCATCATATGTAATTTTGGAGTGAAATTACTTTTTTTTTAAATCACCGACTCTATGCCAGGCACAACTCTACCAAGTTTGTATATTTCATTTATCACTTTTATTCTCACAATGGTAACTGGCTGTTACTTCTTGGAAGTCACAGTAAAGAATCAATTTAGAACTTGTAAATAAATCAAACTTTCAAAGCCAGCACATATACATTTTTATTAGAAATGTGCAAATATATTGCCTCTTTAAACATGAAGGAAGAATTATCCTCCAACCAAGAGGTACCCACACACTAGACATTTATGTTTTAGCCTTTGTAATCAAAATTACCACATACAGAGTCTGTTTTCTTTGGTAGCAACTTACTATTTTGTGTTTGTTTTCCTCTTTCATGAGAAATCTCTTCTTTGTCTTCAAAATCTAGGTATACATATTATTTTTCTTCTTTACCCATCATTTAATTCTAGCAAGTATCCTCCACATGCCTCTCCAGTTTCTCTGGTCAGCCAACTCATCCATCAAATTGACCCTTCTGAGTGAGTGTATCCCTATCAATGCTTATCTCCATGCCTTGGGATCACAATTTTTTGGGATGACTTCAACAAGAGGAAAATCTACATGTAATTTAGACTCTTTCTAAGTAAAGGTAGTTTCAAATGCACTCATAACAAAAAACAAAAGGAATTTTTAATTTTTTAAAATAAGGTAAATGTATCTTTAAATTAATTAGAATACCTAGTTTATGAGAGACTTATTGATAAGTAAATAGTAGATAAAATGATTAAGATAGTTTGGTTTATAGTTCATTTTTATGCACAAACCTCTGCTTTACACTGGGAATATTTTTCCAGTAACTACTGACTCAGACTTGCCAAGAGTTACTAAATTAAGATAAAGGTATCCTTGACTAAGGCCCAACATTATGTCAACTCTTCCTTCTGGCAATCTGCAGGAGCCCATATTGTGCAAGTTTAGGACTTGGTTCAAGATTTTTGTTACACAGATATTGGCTTAACTTAGGGACTTTCTGTTTCTCATGTCAGTGTGCTCAAGCCTGTGGTTTATTTAGTAAGTGACTGAAACTTCAGTTTATGTTTATGTGATGATAGACATTCAGGTGAATGGGTGAAAGGTGTACTATAAACTGTTAAGTGGAAAATGCGTACAATGTAAAAGGGCACTTGGATCTTCATTGATTTTTAAAGAAAATATAAAATATTCTGATATCGCCTCAGCTAAATATTGAAAGAAAAGGGGCATGATGAATGTGTTTATTCCAATTGTTTGTTATAGCAAAGAAAATCATACAAAAAGGCTTTACCTGAACAGCTTCACTTAAACTCACTAAATACTTTCTCATGTCAGCAGGAGTCTACTCTTCCCTTTATCTGCAAGGGAGTTTCTCCTTCTCTCTGTTTCCCAAGTACTGCACAGTATTCAACCCAGCACTCCCACTAAATTAAGTGTTCTGCTCTGTCTACCCTTTCTGTAAGGCCATTTCTGCACCTCTCCATTCACACCTCTCTCCTGACATAGGAGGTTTCCAGGTATTCTCTCTCTCCCACTGCTCTCAAGGGCATAAGGCCCAGGGATCTGCCCTGGTAGGACCAACCCATCCACCTAAAATTTCTTCCCAGCCATTGATCTCCTACCATTCAAGAGTGTGCTGGAAACAAGGCATCTAGAAGTAGCTTGCAGTGTCTTTAGCCTATACCCTAGTAAGTTAATAAATGGTTTTCTATGCTCTAGAATCACCCTAATTTGCTGTAATTTTATTCTCCCAGTCTTTCTGAACTTGTCTCTTCAGGTTTAAATACCAAACTATGTCTCACTCATAAACTGGCATTTGAGATCTAGTCACATAATCTCCAATCCTTCTAGTATAATTTTGCTCTGTGTGCTCTAAGCTTTGCTGTCTGCTCTCCAAAATGCTTGGCTCTCTCACATAAATAAAAAAAACACACAACTATTTGTATATTCCATTGCAAAAGGCAATACCAGTGACAATCGAAACCAGAAACCCCAGTGACTTAAAGGGAATTTTTTTTTCTAATTCATATTATGTTTAATCAGGATGAGTGGGGATTGGAGAGGAAGGTGTGGAAGCAAAGTCACCTCAACATCATGGAGATAGTCAAGGATCTCAGAGCTCAGAAACTGTCTTTTTCAACATGTGACTTCCATCTTTGTCCTGGGCATTAGCATCTACCTTGCTTTTGCTACATGATCTGGGATAAAGATAGAGTAAGAGATACATACATGGCTAGGCTTCTAAGTGGTTCATAGCCCTCACATTTTCATGGTTAATAACACGGAAGACAAAAATATTGTTTAACTCTGTGTCTAGGAGGAAAGGGAGCTTTGTATAGTAAGAAACATATCAATCTCAAACACAAATTTATCTGCCACCTCCAAAATGTTTGTCCTGCCTTTCGATGTAAGTTTTAGTGCCCACTTGGGATGCTTGTTTAATGTACAACAAAAGAAAACAAACAAAATATAAGTATTTTATTCTCAACTACCTTTTGTTTTCCCTGGAGAGATTTGTATAGAATACTCTTTTGCTATCTGAAAAGAAAAAAAAAGGGAATGAGAGGTACAAGGAAGAAATGGGAGCTCAAATTTTGTTAATATAAGAAAATATCATCTGAGTATTCATATATGCACATATAACTTTAACTTCTTGGTGGTTTTCATTTAATTTAAAACCCTTGTTGGATAGTTGGTTTCTTACCATGAGCTAGCACTCTGGTGAGAACTGTACATAAATCATTGACTTTAATTCTCTCCACGCATTGGAAATGAACATAATTATTACTTCCATTTTATTCCTGAGTGATTGAAATGCTCTGTTGATGGTCCAACAAACTTCTTTTTAGTTTGCCTTCCTAAGAACCTATTATCTATGTTGGAAATTTTAGTACAAATATATCTTGCTTATAGAACTAATACATTGCTGCATTTTCACAGTAAGAAAAATATTTTACAAGCTCTAATAGAACTGGCTTTTTAAAGCAATCCTGGGGAAAAATTTTTCATAAGTCAAATTTTTGTTTTAGAAATACATTTTTTCTCAAAATTAAGCATATATTTATTTTTAGAATACCTACTCCATTCAGTTGTAAAAATAAAAGTGTTAAGCAGAATTAATTATGGAATCTACTAGTGGAAATAACTAGAGCTAAGTCTGAGAGATAACAATGACTAAAACATACCAAAATAATAGAAAATAAAGAAGCATGGAATATAGTCTAAATTTTGTCACTCAAATCATTTATGCTCATTGTGCTATATAAGAATTGTGATGATCAGGTAAGGTTTTATGAATAAGGATGGGAATGAAATATGATAAGAAAGAGTTTCTCAGAATAGAAAAAATTAAGAGAGAGAAAATGTGAGGAAACTGAGAGAAAGCTCAGAGTTGAGAAAATGCAGAAATCAGAATTGTAGGTTCAATTCGAGCTATAGAACGTTAGGCAATTACTTTCATCCTCTAATAAAGATGTTTTGCCAAAAGACTGTGGAACCAAGGAGTACATGCAATAGACATTGGAGTTATAGGACGGGGTGTGTAAGAATGGAAGGAGGTCTTGACCATCATAGCATAGAGGAACCATTCCCCAAATTAAAACCCTTCCATTGTGTTTAATTGATTAGAAAATAAGTATACAATTTCACCCACTAACATTTCATATCAGCTATCTTATGTCTCAGGAGACTGTCATGAAAATGAACTAGACTGTACATGTGAAAATCTTTTCTAACACAAATGTTCTTTACCAACATCACCTTTTACTCTACCAATAAACCAATTTTCTCCATCAAATAAATCTTGCATATTCTTGCCTCTGTATGTTTCTGTTCAGGTATTTAATAGCCAGGCATAAGTTAGTGTAAGAAAAAATGAGTGCCTGAGCAAGAAAAGTTCCGATTTGAGATAAGTTGATAAGAAATCTCCATTCATCTTTTATCAGACCATCTGAAACTTGCTCCTACTTTTTAAAAATATATTTTATTGATTTTTTTACAGAGAGGAAGGGAGAGAGACAGAAAGTCAGGAACATCAATGAGAGACATCGATCAGCCGCCTCCTGCATGCCCCACAGTGGAGATGTGCCCGCAAGCAAGGCACATGCCCCCGACCGGAATCGAACCTTGGACCCTTCAGTCCGCAGGCCAATGTTCTATCCACTGAGCCAAACCGGTCTCGGCCTTGCTCCTTCTTTTGACATCAAGCTCTCTTTTGACCATTGGAGCCAGGATTACTTTCTCTCCCTCTTATATACCACAGAGTCATCTGTGAATATTTAGTATTTGTACAGATACTCTAAGCTTCTTGCATAAAAATTGCTTAGATTTGAATCTGATATTGAAGACATTTGATCCAATTTTGGACTACTTCCATCAGCATCATTTCCAAGCTGTAGTCCCTCTGGCAAATTGATCACTTGTTTTTATATCCTCTTCCATTGGAATGAAATGTTCATGGATGTAAGTATTTACATGTTCTGTTTACAGTTATATCTCCAGTGCACATGAGTATGCCTCATATTTACTGTATATAAAAACAGGAAAAAAGATGAGTAAGTACTTGCCACTCCCAGTATGCCCTCCTCACATCCCCAGAAGAAAGAAATATACACAAATAGAGGGCAATCAAGAATAACAATAAAACAAACTCAAATACTTAACACAAAAATCGTTGGAAGAAGGCAATAAATCCACTATTCAATTCATGGCTATAAGGGAGAAAAATGCTGGAAAAAGGCAAGGGGAAACTAATCAAATGAAATGAAATTAGGAGAAAATGACTGAGACTAGAAATAAGGGAAAGGCAATCCTGGTATAGAATGGGACAGTGGGAAAGGACTAAAGTTCCCCAACAAACAGGGGTTCCAGCCACAGATGCCCAGTCCACTAAACCTGGCGACTCTGAGAAAGCCTCTTCTCAAGGGGGAAGCAAAATACTCCCAGGTTCCCAATGGAGATAGCCTGATTTGGCATTATTTGCACAGTGGTTTGTGGCTTATATGATAAACAATTATAAACGTTGGAAATTGCTTTTGCCACTATGGCATTATTATTATGTGTATTTAGAAAAACTGTCAGGTTCTTTTTTCCCCAAAATTAATCATTATTAAGCATGTGTATTTTCTGTAATTTCTTTCTTTTACAAAGACAGAGGATAGAGGGATCAATGTATTTGTAGGAGGAACCAGAAGACAAATTGAAGGTAATGGAGGAGAGAAAAAGCATAGTAAAATACTTTCTTTTTGATCTGAGCAACACTTTGATGATTAAAGCCATTTGATGGAATGAGGTTAGACAAAGACTGATAGTCAAAACCTTGGTGAATGTTTTTCTAAGTCCCATTCAAAAAGCAAAAGATGGAGCTGGAAGACAACCTTGGAATATTTCAAGGATTTGATACGTCACCATTAGGAATAAGATCAAATATATTTGAACTAACAGCAATGTCCAAAGTGTAGAAAAAAATAGAATTATGAACACATTTAATTGTTCACAAAGAAGATTTTTTTTCTGATTTTCCAAGGATTAGAAATTATACACACACACACATATACACACAATGACTCACCAATAAGCCTACTCCTAACTCAGTTTTTCTAATGCCATGTTGTATGTGGGGTGTCTCTGTGTTCATGCATTTGCATATTTGTTTATGTGAGCAATTTCTCAACAGAAAGGAAATTATTCACATATTCTACTTGAAGAATTTCAGAAAATCCAGCAACTGTGCAAAGCCCATGTTTCAAAGTTAGAGTTGTAGGGTATTTTCTTTGTTATGCACTTTTGCTGCAGAGTTTAGGTCTTTTAAAATAGTTTTAGTTTTATAAATTTCCTAGATGGGTCATAGCTGAAGAAAATATTAAGGAACTAACACAAGCCCATTTTGGATAAGAGCAATTTAGTTATATAAATAAAATTGCAGTTAGAGTAAAACTATTACTATCTTACAGTGATTTAAACACTAAAACATCTAAGTCAATTGTTGCCCTTCTCTTGAACTGCTAGGAAAGTTCCCACACTTCATGCTTTGTGAAAAATTAGAGTATGTGTGGTCAGAAAGAAAATTCCTTCTAGTCTAGTATTACCCATTTTAGGTGAATTATGTGTCTCATTTTTCTTAAACATTTACAATCAGCCACCTAGAGTTAATGGTAAGTGTTAGATCATCAATCTAAGTTACATGAGCATTTAAATTAATTGGATTACATGTAGATTTACATGATTAGAACTTGAAAGTTCTAGATGCCTGGTTAAAGACTCTTAATCCTCCAAAGTAGGTCAGCCTTAACATTTTAAGGTTTTAATTTTAGATAATTGTTGAAATTAATTTTATTTATAAAGATAACAGAGGTAGACCTTGGGACCACTTAGTCAGAAATTAAAATAAGTGAATTTTGATTTAAATGATTAATTTAAAAATAGCATTTCATTAAAAATAACATAAAAAGAGCATAATATATCAAATAAAATACTTAAATTAAATATATGTAGATGCACACACATATATACATATACATGTATATATGATAAACATAAAATAAAACATTACTATATGAAGGAAAATATTCAAAACAACCTTAGGATAGTGGTTCTCTTCAGACAGATGGAGGAAGAAGGTTAAAATAGATGGGCAATGTCATTTTGCCTGTATATTGTGACCCTTCAGTTAAAAATGTACATATAGATATATAATACCTGTATACGTACAAATATAAAAAATAAAAAAGCTAGTGAGGCCCATTGCAGAAATCAGAACATTATATAGAAATGTATTAAAATAGAATTAAAAGTCATTGTATCAGGGTACATATGTTATTTTTATTAATGGTATGTGCCATAGATGAGAATAAATCTTACAGGTGAAAATACCTTTTCTTTTATTTAGATTTCTTTTATTTAGATGGTCTATATTCTTGTATTCAAATATAAATCCCCGTTAATGAGGATTGTGTGCCCTGCTCTCTATATGTCTGATGTTCTAAGTAATGGGATAATTGTGAAGAAATCATGTCAAAGAACAATTTTAGCATAGAAGCATTTTGAGATTTGAGTGGCTCTACTTTTCTCAAAGGACAGACTAGCTATAATTGCCCTTATAATGTCAGAGAGTTGAAAGTTTTTTTTTCCAAGTGGATGTATGGAAATTAGAAGGTAAATTCTAAGTTTTTAATGTTAAGATGTTACCATGAATATAAAAGGGACTTGAGTTATGAGGAGTGATCCAAAAAATCTTATTCACTGATGCTACCTGAAGAGAGGGGAGGAAGGGGGGAATAATCATATCATACCCATCTCCCTAGTTAATAAACATGGCCCATTATGCATTTTAGTTATTTTATTTTTTACTTATCCACAAAGAAGTTCAGTCTTATGCAGTCAAAATTAAGCATTAGAGACTTGTTCAGGGCATTTTCAATGAAACTTAGCAGCTGTGACTTTTGCTTTTACCTGGCAGTGTGCCTATGTAAGTTTGGAGACCAGCGCAAGACACGTCATCCCCTCCAATTTCTTGAATGAGACCCAAATCAGGAATGCTTTCTTTGTAATAGCCAGAGGTGGTTATCAAGAAGGATGGCAGTGTCTGCTGTCTGTCTGGGTTGCAAAACTATAGATTAATGTGTTGTTTTAAAATATGTAATGCGCCCATAGACTGAAGCAATAGGGATATAAATCATTTGGGGGTAGGGTGGGGTAAGAGATCCAAGAATGCTAGTGTGAGGGAAACAAAGTATGCAGGTTCTGATTAGTAAGTGAAGTATAATAACCAGCCCCGCATAAATCTTAGATGGGAGCTTTCAAGAAGGAAATTGAGTTGATTCACTAATTCTCCATGACACTCAAGCTAAAGATCTAAATTAAGTTGTTTATGGCACATGATAATGTCCTTTAAGTGGGATAATATAATTCTTGTTCCCATAAAACTAACTGAATAAGCAGAGATTTTTGAAGTTTGAAATTAGGGAATGATGAAAGAAGCAACACCTGGACTTGGAATCAATTCTGAAAAGGACTTTCTTAAAATAAATAAAATGAAATAAAATAAAATAAAAAAGTAAAAATGCAGTCCAATCAAATTAGTTTAGAAAAACATAATGTACTTTAAACTTTCAAAATGTTTTAAGGTATAAATTTCTAAGATCATATGGTAACAAAAACACACACAAAAAAAAAACAAAGCATTATGAAAAAGCCTAGTAAAATTATAATGTGAATTACAACAAATTTTCTGTTGGCTTGCCATTAATAACATGTAGTGGCCAGATTATTATGACTTACCCATCAGTACTTCATTGAGCCACCTTTTGCCTTCAATACTGTCTGTGGCAATTCTTTTTGGCATTGACTCTACGAGATTTTGAAAGGATATGTGAGGAATCTGACACCATGCCTGATGAATAGCACTGTCCAGTTCTGTGAGATTTGATGGTTGTGGAACCAGCTGCCTGATGGTTCTTTTAATTCTGTTCCACCAATGCTCAATTGGATTGAGATCTGGTGAATGTGAGGGCCACTTAAGCAAGGAAAATTCTCCCTCTTGTACTTGAACCACTCCTGCATAATAAGAGCACTGTGGCATGATGCATTGTCTTGTGGGAAGAAGCCATCTCCATTGGGATACACCATCGACATGGTAGGATGAACTTGATCAGCGACAATACTTAGGTATGTTGTGCTATTCAGACGTTGTTCCACATGAATGAAAGGGCCCAAATGATGCCAGGAAAACATGCCCCAAATGATAACACTGCCTCCACCAGCTTGAAGGGTTGTACTCATGCATGTGGGATGCATGTTTTCATGCTGTTTCCATGAAATTCTCACTCTGCCATCTGCATGATGAAACTGGAAACATAATTCATCAGACCACATGACTTTTTTCCAATGCTCCACTGTCCAATCCTTGTGTTCCTGTGAAAATTGGAGACGTTTTATCTTGGTAACTGCAGATAGTAGAGGTGTTCGAACAGGACTTTGGCTTCCAAATCCCATACGATGCAGTGTATGGCTAATTTGCCTACAAACGTCAGGTGGTCATAATAATCTGGCCACTCAGTGTGTATTATTTATAGCAATATATTACTGATATAATGGATGTTCTCTAAGAATACACATAAACCTGCTTAAGAAAGAAGAGAGGTCACAATAATATTTTAAGCTAAAATAATGCTAAGCATTAGATGTGAAACTGGGAACCAGCTACTTTTTCAAACATATCCCAGTCATGGATGCCATTTTGTATAACATGATGAGCCATTATGTATGATAAATATTGAGCAGGAGATTCTCAAGGTATACTCTAAAGAGTAGTAGAAGACACTTTTTTTCACTAAAATTAAGCACTTTTATGTATTTTTCCCCACACCAATTGTAGTTTTAGATTTTTGGTGTTACCCATTGGCATAGTGTGAAGTTTGCATGACTTTTAAGAGGGAAACTGAGAGATGATGGGATTTTTTATATACAGCAAGGTTTAAAGGGTCTTAGAATGGCATTTTTTAAGGATTGACTAATGTTCCCAGAAGGAGTCTTGGTATGGGGTGAATAGCCTCACATAGTGTGTCTATCCATCTGATGCTCAGGAAACAAGTTTAGATGTGATGAGGACATTTCTCCCCTTGAGATCAAAGCAGAAATTAAATTACCACAACTTGTGAAGCTAGCCAATTTCTGAAAGAGAGAGAGAGAAAGAGAGGAATTATCTCAGAGACAATTGTGTAGCCTTGCTGAAAATCAAGAGAGAGTAAATGATACTCATAGGTGTCCAAATCCACAGGACTCAAGGAGTCCCAGCATCTCAGCATTCAGGTGTTTCACTTATTCAGTGACATTTCTCTGTCCCTGCGTAATGCTAGGCTCTATGGCACTTAGATGAGAATGTCTCTGAGGGGCACAGCAATACTTTCATTCTGTTCCTCACTCTTGAATTTTATGGATGTACTAGTAGCCCATCGGGTGATATTGCACACAGTAGGCTACTTGCTGCTTTGGTGGGAGGTAGAAGCAAGCCACCAGTTCCCTTGCGAGTAGGGAGGGATCTGTGCCAATTCAGAAAAGGCTGTGGGCCGGACTCCCTCTCCCTGTCTGTGTCCACTTTGGCTCTGGGGTTCAGCCCAAGCCGGGGCATGCGCCTCACTGGCCTCCTGTCTCTGTCTCTGTCTCTGCTCTGGGCCTCCAGAGCCCATGCAACCTCCTCCTGTCTGGTCGTGACCCCTTATGGTGTCCTGCCCCAATTTACATATTTCCTCTTTATATATACACTGTCTGGCCAGATTATTATGACCTCTGAATGCGTAATAATCTGGACACTCAGTATATATTTATTAGAGGTCTGGTGCATGAATTCATACATGGTTGTGCTCTGGCCAGCCTGGCCAGGGAGAGGGGACATGGGCGATTGGCTGACCTGCCTGCTGATCAAAGTCCTGGTTGAGGGGACAATTTGCAAATTAGCCTTTTATTATATAGAATATGCTCTGACTAGCCAGATTATTATGTGCCAGGAATGATAATCTGGCCACTAAGTATAAAGATACAGTCACTCATGGATAGATGCTTTGTTTAGCATTTGGGAAATACAGTTTTATTTGGTTATCTTGTGCTTCCCACTGAGTCAGAGTTACTGGTAACAGACCATTTTAAATGGGCCCTTTCTTTATCATCCAATTATTGTTTAACAAGATGAAACAGGTGAAAATATTTTCAGTGGTGTATATTAAAATTAATACACTGAAAGCATTTAATGTCATTTTATGAACATCTCTCTACCTCTTATCTGTCTTGAGGCAGAATTTTTCATGATAAGTGACCCATGCCTATCTGTTTTATTTTTCTGAAATGCCTATCTCTCCAAGATGTCTCAGAGAGTTGGGGAAATAGGAATTTACTTTATATATTATTTGATGAATTAAAATTTTATTAATTAATTGGCATAATCAGATTTTAGTTTGAATTTGAAATATGACATAAAGTTCCTTTGACTTAAACAAATAGGTAGGAATAAAGTGTAAAAATGAAGTTAAGCAGAAAATTAGACTTTGTCTCTCATTACTTATTCTCCCTCAGGATATAAGTTGTTTCTGATAAATGTATGTTCATAAAAGCAAAGATCATGACTTCTATTTCTAGTTTTAAAAAAATTTCGTGGTTCAGAGCACAATATTGGGTCCCTAGCAGAGGTTTATTTAGAAACAAAAAAAGTTAATTTATCTTGACTTTTGGCATCTAGTAAAATTGAAACTTAAACAATGAAAAATAATATTCTTCTGGTGTATTACAAACACTCAGACACAGCTGAGTAGGACAGCCCCAAATTACTTAACAGGATGTATAGCATGGACCTCAGCTTGAATGCAAATATAATGAACAGCATTCAACTTAGAATTAGAGTCCAATACCTCAGGGGGAATTTGAGTATGCGTTACATCAAATTGAGGGATGATATTATGAAAAGAATGGTGTGGGATCCAGGAAGCAGGCAACCACCAAATGGCTTTGACACTACTAGCATTTCAATGTGCGTTTTCTCTATCATTTCCTCTCCTATATCCCTTTCTCTATAAAATTTTCATTCTTTACAAACTCTCTCTCTATTAGCCCCACATTTTATTAAATTCTTTTGTATTCTTATCTGCTTTTTATCTCCTTTATCCTCATGGTTTTATGCCCTTTTCATTTCCTTTATAGGCATTTTTTTGGATATTATTTGGGCATATAATCTGAGCAGTTTTAGAATACTAGTGTGAGTTCAAACTATCATGCTTACCTCAAAATTACTAATTTCTGTAATAAAAATAATAAAGAGAATGATTACATTATATATAGCTTATCCCAGTGGTCAGCAAACTGCAGCTCGTGAGCCACATGCGGCCCACAAGCTGCAGTTTGCCGCTCTGTTGACTAATGAGTTTGCCGACCACTGACCTAGACTCTCAATTCCAATAATTAAAGACCGTTGTTGTTCCTTGTGATTAAGCCCTTTAATCAGTTCTTTGATTTTCTGTTTAGCTTATTATTATATAAAATTTTTTTTGAAATGACATTTTATTTTATTTTCATCATTGATTATTTTATTTTTTGTTTCAAGAAGGATCTTTTATATATCTTTTCAATATTTTAGAATAATTAATTCAAGTTTAGCTGCAATATATTTTTATTTACCATGTAAATTGTGAGTCTAATTTGTTGTTTTTCAAGTCACTTTACTGGAAAGAGAATAATTCGCTTAAGGTTATACTTTCCATTGTTAGTAAATGCTTCTTTTATTATATTAATTTACAAATAATGAGTATAATTTTAACCTAATTTTCTTATGAGCTAGCTATCTTTTCAAAAAACTGTATTTTTTAGATTATAACAAAATCCTAAATATAAGCTATTTTCTAGAAAGTTTATCTCTTTTATGATATAGAGTAGCACCCAAAGTCCCATCTTTCTTTACCATTTATTTTGAAAATGTTATTGATGCAATTTCTTTGTAAATTTATAGAATTATTTCATCAATTTTGCATTGAAATTTCACTGAACTTTTTCAGTTAAAACTTGAAAAACAAATTGAGTGGACACATCAATAATGGATACATTTTATTTCCATTTTCCCTATAGAAAATTAATTATGAATAACTTTCACATAAAGAGGAAAGCATTATGCTAAGTGAAATAAACCAGTCAGAGAAAGATAAATATCACATGATATCACGCATTTATGGAATAGAATGAACAACATAAACTGATGAACAAAAACAGATCCAGAGATAGAGAAGCCTCCATCAGACCATTAACCTCAGAGGAAAGATATGGGAGGGTGGGCGTAAGGGAGAGAGATCAACCAAAGTACTGTATGCATGCATATAAGCCTAACCAGTGGACACAGATAACAGAGGTGTGAGGGCAAGAATGTCAGGGGTGGGGGACAATGGAGGGATAAGGATACATATGTAACAACTTATTCAATAAAAAGTTTAAAAAAGAGCCAATCAAAGGGTATACAGCCAAATAAATTAGAAAAAAGTAACAACACATATTTTATGTGTGTGCCACATAGTTCATGTTACAATTATTCTATTTGTGTGCATATTTTTGTTCTTTTTAATATAGAATACAGAAGTAGTCTTCTACTTATTTTTATTTTCATTTATATTTCTTGTTTTAAAGTTTTGAAAGCACCTCATCTCCTTTCTATGCAGATGTATCTCCTCATGTTTAGCAATTATATTGGTGTATTTTAGTAAAGAACAAAAAGGTATTTACCACAAAGTTAATAAAACTCAAATTCCAACCCCATTTATTTTCTAAACTGATCAGGGCTCTATGAAAGTTTTTACTAATTATGTGTTTGTTGCAAAATTCATAATAGTAACTGTTTTTAAAATTCTTTGGCTAAAAAGGGTGCACTTATAAGAGAAAAAAATTCAAACACTTAAGATTTCTCTATTTAAACTTAGATTTTCCTGCACTAGTCATAATATGTCTAAGTTTTTTCCTCTCAGAACATGAATTCATGTTATTGGGGGTATAAAATAAGATAAACTTTTCGGAGGAAAAAAAATGGGCTGGCTAATATAACACATGATGAGAATATTAGCATTTATGTTACATTTTTAATAATTTAGTTAATGAAATAAAAATTAAGAACATTAATTTTCCAAGTTTATGTGACATGGAACCAATTTGTAGATGGTCTTGAAAGCCACTAGGAGCAATTATGTCAGATTTTGAGGTAAATAAATTGATACTTTATTCTGTGTAGATTTTCAGACACACATGTCATTTCTATCATTCCTAAAACAGACTGTGTATTATGTTTTGCTTTATGTGAGTTATGTGGGTGGACCATCAAATATTTTTTGGAGGCAAAACATCATCTCCTTTTTATAAATGAAGAAACTGAAGTGTTAAAAAAGTTAACTCATTTGTTCAAAGTTCTACAGCTTTGTACTACATATGTGAAACTGTATGGAAATCCAGGAATCTTTCCTCAGGGCCCACAGTCCTAAGCACTATACCACCCTGCTTCCTCTTGGCAATAAATAAAAATGTGATTAGAAGAATCATGAATAACACGTGGGAGTGACATAGTATTCATTCACGTATAAGCTTGCAGGAAATGATGGTCAGAGTGAGGACAGTACCGGAGACACATTCCAAGGTAAACACAGGCAAGGTCTAATGATGCATGTTATTAGACTGATACCTTAGAGACAAAAATAAATGCAAATATTGAGATTGCATGACTATGAGTACAGCAGATTCTTGATCTAAGTAGGGAACAACAAATGTGGCAGTTTAGAAAAGTTATGTCTATAGTGGAAGCCATGGTGTGGACAGTGATTATAATAAAGTACACTGCCTCATCCACTCATGCTCTTGTAGAGAGAGTTGTGATTTCTGCAAGCCATTCTGATAATAGTGGATGATGGAAATTCTGTTTTCTATTTCTCTTCAGTTGGAGCCTCTTCAGCTTAATTTACATGTGTGAAGGCAATGATACTTCTGTCATTGGGCATGGCATTAGGAAGTATAACCAAGTGACTTAAAATATTTTATTTATTGATTTGAGAGAGGAAGGGGGAGAGAGAAAAAGAGTGAGAGCAAGAGCAAGGGAGAGATTGATTTGTTGTTCCACTTACACACTGATTGGTTGATTCTTCTATGTGCACTGACTGGGGATCAAACCTGCAACCTTGGTCTATCAGGACAATGTTCTAACCAACTGAACTACCAGGCAAAGGTCAACCAAGTCATTTTAATGACCATCCTATGGCTAAGGGCCTTTGCTTCAGTGTTTTACTACTTTAAGTGAGCACATATAAGTCTGAAGAGAATGTCCTAAGGATTTAAATTCTGAATATACATGTGAAGCAATTTATTAAAATGTTAGTTATATCTTTGTTAACACATTCGATTATATATAAATTGTTTTTACTATGATTTTTTAAATTTAGCAGATGTTTTGAATTTGTCATTCTCTAAAGAAAAGTAGAAACACGACATATTTTAAAGATAATTGTCGTAAGAGTGAGGTTATTGTGGCAGTTACTGTTGAATCTTAGATGTTTTTAAGTAAACTATTATTCCTTGTTCATACAAAGTGAGGAGTAAGCACATATTACTGCATCACACACTCTAATAAAACCCAGGAGGTTTTGGAGGGAACATGGAAGGGCTACTGTTTATCCAACTCAGTTACTACTTAGCAATTAAACACCTTTGCTTAGCCTAACAAAATAGAAGTAGAAGAAAAAAACAGATCAATTAAAAATGAGACAATTTTATACCATTCAGATTTGGAAAAAAAATGTATAAAACCAGATAGGGATGTGGAAAAGGAGAGAATAATAAAAATATGAACTATATTTATAAAACATAATACTATACAACGATTAGATGCTATAGACTGAATATACATATTCATTGCTTATTTTAGATAATACTGGATGACAGAATTCTCCAATTTCTCTAACACCAAAATGTCCATTGAAAGAGCTAAGATTAGGTTTATTCATCACAGCAAAGATTCAAAAATGTTACAGCCAAGAAATAGTTTGAAAAATATAGAAGCATAAAAAAAAGCAATGAATATATCCCATGAAAATAGAAACATCAATCAGAAAAGATATGAACTTCTATGTTCATAGCAGCACAGTTTGCCATAGCTAAGATTTGGAAACAACCTAAGTGCCCATCTCAGATGAATGGATTAAAGAACTGTGGTACATCTACACAATGGAATACTGCTGTAAAAAAGAAGGGATTCTTACCATTTACAACATCATGGATGGAACTGGCAAACTTTATGCTAAGTGAAATAAGCCAGTCAGAGAAAGATAAATATCACATGATCTCACTCATCTGTGGAATATAATGAACACCATAAATTGATGAACAAAAATGGATCAAGAAACAGAGAAGCATCCATCAGACCATCAACCTCAGAGGGGAAGTAGAGGAGGGTGGAGATAAGGGAGAGAGATCAACCAAAGGACTCGTGGCTTGCATAAAAGCCTAACCAATTGACACAGAAACCGGGGAGTGAGAGCATGAACAGGAGTTTTGAGGGTAATAGGGGGATAAGGACACGTATGTAATACCTTAATCAATAAAGAACAAAAAACGAAACCAATGGAATCTGGACTGGAAGAATACATTTTAAATATTGCAGGGTATGTTTCTATGGGAAAAATGACAATGGAATTAGCATTGTAGAATAAAGAAGGAAAATTAAGAAAGGTAAAATAAATCATTTTAGTCTAGGATGATGTTATTATACTGTACAAACTGCGGAGTATGAGCAACTTAATATTGTATCCTGTGGTCTTTGAAGACATTGTCTTTTCATTTTAAAACATGAAAATCTTCTTCATTTTCCAGTGTTCTTTAGCTTACAAATAATTTTCAATCTCTTATTTTAAAAGAATGAGATATAAATAATATGGATCCCATAAGACCATATTTCTGGGAGAGAAAAATAAAAATAAAAAAGCTATCACTAGATCTGTAAAATACCTTGTGGATAAATCTTTCCTAATAATAGAGAAACATGTAAATTGACCATATGCCTACAGCCAATCAGAGTGAGTATACAATTAATCCAATGAAGATGGTGGTTAATTTGCATACTACATACCTGGGTCCCAGGAACCTCCTGAGCACCCAGGACACTCCCAACTGGCCATCTCTCAAAGGCTTTAGGCTTGAGGGATGGGGCCTACAGCCAGGGGGGAGACTGTAGGCTTGGGGATGGGTCCAACCTGCCATCGGAGGGGCGAGGGGTGACAGCTTCCCAAGCCTACAGCCAGTTTCAGAGGCTGTAGGCTTGGGAAGTGGCCTAGCCTAGAATCAGAGGGAAGGGGGGAAATCAATGGAAACATATCCTCAGGTGAGGATAAAAAGAAAAAGAAAGAAAGAAATGCCATATTCTATGAAAAACACATCTTTAAAATGCCTAAAGAAAGTTGTCATTTTTTTCATGGTGAAGGGAATGGAGTCCAGGTTGATGAAAATACCTTGGTGGCTGTGGTGACCGGCAGTGGCTGCAGTAGCAGGGTAATGGGTCTGGTGCCTTCCCCTGATCAACCTTCCCACAAAAGAAGGCCAGACTGCTCCAACAGGGAGTAGACCTAAGCCATCGGTAGGATATTCCCTGAGGCATAGGCTGAGGGACCCCTCTCCAGTGCACTAATTTCATGCACCAGGCCCCTAGTTTGTCTATAATAAGAAAAGTGGTTTTATGATGCCGATGCTTCCAGAACCACTGATGATCATGGAAAGGAAAGTGATGTGTTTCCTTTTGGTTGTTGTCTAGTTGGTCTTTCCTCTACAAGTACTCAGACACACAAGAATGCAGGGAAGGTTAGAGTCTTTTACTCCAATTAAGGTGATCCTCCTTTGGAGACAGGAAATTATAAACCTTAGATCATTTAGTTGCACTGTGGTCAGGGGCAACTGAAGCCTGGTGTTGTTGCGGAAGCATCTCGAGAAGACAGACGGGTATTTGCCTGTGCACTTTGGAGCAATGTTCTCACCTAGACTTTCATGAAACCTAAGATATGAATAAGTTCTGGGGACTATCAGAAAACCCAAAGAACACAAAACTTAATCTACAATTGTCTAGACAATGATCTTCCTGCCCACTTTATGGCTATTTTTATACATGTTAGAAAATACCCTAAGTTTTTTTTTTTTCTCCAAGAGTTTCCCTTGAGACACCCTGACTTAAAAATTGTTAGCCCTTCTAGAAGGTAATAATCAAGAAGCGATACTTAAGGATTTGTGATAGAAATTTTTCTTTTGTGCTTATCTACACTCCATTGACATCATCCTGTAATCTTACAAGGAAATAAATGGCCTTTGTTTATGGAAAGCATCTAGCTGCTTTGCCTCAGTTCACCCTTCAGGACTTGGTTGAGCAACAATACTATTATCCATAAAGGAATGGAAGCATGAAGCTTTTTCAGATAGAATAAAGCAAACTAAAATTAGGCAGAGTAAGTGGATGGGACAGGTGTTTCCTATTTTAAGGACTTTATTGTTTTACACTTTTCAGGTACAAGAACCCCATTCCCAAGGCTTTCTGGAGTGCCCACTCTATCCTATTTTGTTTTGCCTTCTGTTTTCTTCCTTTTCCCCCAGTGGCCTCAACTGGCTCCATTATCTTCCTTAAAGTAGTGGTTAGGATTTAAGCGTCTTCTGGAAACTTTTAAATTCCCCAGTTTCCAGTCATTGTGTCTAGGAGGTAATATTAGGAAACACAGCAACCCAAGGAAAACATTTTACATTCTTTTAAGATATCTAAACATAAGGACATCACAGACTTGGATAGATGGCTTTCCCGCCTTTCCACTTCATCACTTCAATCTCATTTGCCTAAATAATTTATAATGCTTTCATTTGCTTTCCTCAATATTATATCTTGTGAATTTATAAGCCTAATCTTATTATACTGAGTTAGTATTTGCCTTCCCCATGCTCTGGGGCATGTTAAAATCTTTCCTCCATTGGCTAATAATAAAGTGTGCCACATCCAAACTTCCTCTCCTAGTCATCCTGTGTCTCCTTTCCTTTCTATTGAGTTTGTGTGGTACCACTTTATGGTGGCTGTTCAGTGCTGCACATCTGGATTTGAAGGGGCACCTTTTATTCCAATTTATTTATTTTTTTACATAATCTACAACTTGTTTACCATGTCCCTTCAATGCTTCAGACACTCGCCATGCATTTGAAAAACAAGATGTGTAAAGCATGAGATCCTGATACCCAAAGAGTCCCTTTAACTTTTGACTGATATTTCATTTATGATAAAGTTACATATTTTGCTTACCAAAATTGATTCTTATGTATGTTTTCTAATAGGTTATTCATCACAATTTGTCCTCTATTGGAAATCTGGACATACTATTTCTAAGGACAAAATCAACTTAGGTATCAATTCTCCCAAATCGACTTCCCAGATGACAATGACAAGGATCTAATTGGCTGTAGGGTAACTGCAGAGAGAAGCCAGAACTATCAGGAAGATGAATCAAGAACTACAGTTAACATATTCTGCTTTGCCTTGTGGTTTCTCTACATGAAATAAAGTTACCATCTTGCCAACACCAAGTGCAAATTAATTTAGATTACAATTGACATTTAGGTTTGGAGCGGGAGAGGGAAAAAAGTCAATGGTATGTGAACACTGAAACCATAAATAGCAACAAGTGGAAATCACAAACCTCAAATGCTTTTGAAGCATGTTGTAAAATCCTGCAAAAACATATGGAAGCATATAATGGACAAAATAATCATGGAAAGTTAGTATATAAACCTTAAACCACAGGGACCATGCTGTTTTGTTTTTTTTTGTTTTTTGTTTTTTTGTGTTTTTGTTACTCTAATATATCAATGTAATTCCTGGCATAAAATAATATGCAAATGTTAAAGAAAGAATTATTTTATTTTGGGCTTATTTATAAAGGAGGCGAAAAAATATTGGAACTTTTTAATGAATTAAACTCATTCACCAAAATGAAGAGCTCAGAAATCGCCTGTAGCTTAAAAATGCATTTTTCCGCTAAGATCAGGGCACCGTTTTTGATGAATGTTCTCAAGTTAATCAGCCATATAGGACTTCTTGAACATTACTCTGACATTGAATGCTGTCTGTGTAACTTAATGTTATAAAACCTGGAAGGCATATTTATAGCCCAATTCAGATGGGCCAAAACAAAGTACAATTATTCCTTCAGAAGTCGACCTTTGCATACAGATTAAAATGGATTGCTTCCAAGATTCAGATGGAGGAATGAACCAAGTTCCTCAATTGCCTTGTACTCATTATTGGACTTGGTTTTGGGTAATGCTAATTAGTGACACATCTGTGTTAAAAGTTGGACTCTCAGCCTAACTTGCAAAGTGGTGGTAGGAAGAGTTATTATGAAAGTAATTACAGCTATCAGAAATGATGCTATTTTAAATAGGCTGTGAACTAAATAGTTTCACATAAACAAATGAAAATGATTTTACTATTGACAGTGAACATTCCTATGCAAGGACAGAGATATTTGCATTTGGTCATTTATAGATAAAAAACATGATGTTTTATTCCCCTTGGAAAATTAAAAGGGATGTTATAAACTTGTCCCCTCGCCCTAGCTGGTTTGGCTCAATGGATAGAGCATGATCCATGGACTGAAGAGTCCTGGGTGTGGTTCTGGTCAAGGGCACATAACTCAATTGTAGGCTAGATCCCAATACAGGAGGCAATAAATTGATGTGTTTTTCTCATAGATATTTTTCTGTCTGTCTCTCCCCCTCTACTCTCTCTAAAAATTAATGTAAAAATATCCTAGGTTGAATATTAACAAAACTTTATTTAATCTGGAGCAACCTGGAGATTTGGATGCCAAGTTAAGTTTTTCTGGCATTAAAATCAGTTTGTAGGTCTAAAACTATCGTTGTTATTTTTTGTTTTTTTGTTTTTTTTTACTTGATGGATCTGACATCTTTCCAAATCAGAAGATAGGACAATTACTATAACACTAATGTTCTTGGATGTACAATAAATATTCATCCCGTAAATAAGCCAAAAGATTAAGTTTTAGACTATTATTATAATCTGGTCTTTTAATGGATATCAACTTGTTGATATAGATATGGGAAATGATTTTATTTTCCAATTACCATTTCTGTACTATGCTGTATAAATTTACAGCTCATGCTATGAACCAGTTCCTTTAACTTCTTATTGAAGATTCCTTAACCTTTCAGCCATTTTAAACTATTAGATCAGTTACATTTTGGCATATACAACCTGCCTTGTTCATTTAAAATCTCTTTTGATCTTCTCTCCAAGCTCTTTTCCTTTTCCCCAACACAGACTAGTGTGATGGTTATAGTCAGCTGAAGCTGAGTACTGGACATAGACAAGCTATAAAGCATCTCTTATTTTTATCTCTTCTAAAGACCAGTTCCATCATGGTAAGAGTAAGAAGACGCAAAGAAGAAAGAGTTGGGTGCACTTAAAGGGTTTTCCTTTGTTTGCCAGGGCTCCTCTTCCAATATCTCAGCACATAGTTTTCTTGAGCCCTGGAATGGTTTTAACATATCCATGTCAGATGATTTGTATGTCTGTCTCTGATATTTCTCTAGGTTTTAGACATCTTTTCTTCAAATTACATGATTGCAGGGGGAATCAGGACATATTCTTAAAATGTATGCCTATTTCCCTCCATGTACCAGGTCCAGAAAAATCTATAGCCCACAATCTCATCTACTTCATTTGGCTAAACTAGGCCTACTCTATAGCCATTAACAGATTAACTTTCCAGAACTCTGACAAGTCAGAAGTCTATATGTATGTGTGGAAAATGAGGAGGACAGGATGGAGGGAAGAGAGAGTGGAGAGATGAAGAAGGTCTAAAATAAACTGGGTGTTGTGTCTCTGGCTCTTTTCCCCTGATGGTCTCTCAAGGTCCAATTTCTCCTAATTTTCTTCTTCCCTGCCCCTGGGGAAGGGCAGTTCATCCAGTATCACAGCCAAGCAGACATCTGATCATATATTGCCACATTTTGGTTTTGCTGGTTTTCTACTGAGAAAAAGAAAATTTAGATTTAAGCATACTTTACTTTAAAGTTATATCTTAAACCAATTCCACAAACATTTCTTATGTTATTGCTATGTAATTTTTCTAGCGTCAAGGTTCTTTTGGTTGGTCTAATAATCACAAGAACATGAGAGACTAGCAAGAAAAAAATAACCAAATGTAACACATATATATGTATGGAATGTAGCATACATGAGAGAATCAGAGCCCCCACATGAAGAGGTTCAGCAATAGAGAGGGGACATACAAATATAAGGCATCCTGAACTAGAGATGAGGTAAGGTGCCTTGGGAGCTTCAAAGGGTCACTGCAGGCTGATAAAAAGAGCAGATATTGAGTAAGTAAAAGTTTGTTCTGCCATACAGGTGGGTCAAAAATAAAAGAGGAGTATCATTGACCATCTCTCATTCTGGATCAAGCCACTAATTCAGGTTCTTCCAGATAATTAAAAGGAAGGACAGATTTCTTCTTGAATATGAATCTAAAATTGTCTTTAGCTCAAAATAATCTGTGTACCACTGAGACACATATTGGGATTGATCCTTTTAACTTCTATACCACTCATCATATGTGATTTTATGCCCTCATCCTTGGTTTTGGAGCAAGAGACAAAGACCAAAAACCCCCTTCTTCTTTCATAGAGGGCAATGGCTAACCTTTTACTAGTATCACTTTTAGCAGTTACTTTTTTTTGTCATATTCTATTGACCAATGAGGAAGCAGGACGTTCTGGGATTGATGCTTCTAATTCACACCCATCATTGTAATAGGGAGAAAACTGGCTTTTATAAACTCTGAATCATACCTGGAACAAATGAGAGTTAAGATTTTTTTTAAAATATATTTTGTTGATTTTTTTACAGAGAGGAAGGGAGAGATAGAAAGTCAGAAACATTGATGAGAGAGAGACATTGATCAGCCACCTCCTGCATGCCCCACAGTGGAGATATGCCCGCAACCAGGATACATGCCCCCTACCGGAATCGAACCTGGAACCTTTCAGTCCGCAAGCCGACACTCTATCCACTGAGCCAAACCGGTCTCGGCGAGAGTTAAGATTTTTAACATTATAGTTTTAATTTAGTAAAATAGAAGTAAGTTACTCAAATTTAGATTTAAGCATACTTTACTTTAAAGTTATATCTTAAACCAATTCCATAAACATTTCTTGTGTTATTGCTATGTAATTTTTCTCACATGATTGTAGATATATGGAAATAATTAAGACATAGATATGTTCTCATAAGGCTCAAAAGCAGAAATTTAAAATATTATAATTTTGCCGAAACTGGTTTAGCTCAGTGGATGGAGCATCGGCCTGATGACTGAAGGGTCCCAGGTTCGATTCTGATCAAGGGCATGTATTTTGGTTGTGGGCACATCCCCAGTGGGGGGTGTGCAAGAGGCAGCTGATCAATGTCTCTCTCTCTCATCAATGTTTCTGACAATCCCTCTCCCTTCCTCTCTGTAAAAAATGAATAAAATATATTAAAAAAATATATATATATATAATTAATACATATATATTATAATTTTGTTAAACACAGCTGATAAAGTGTTAAGGCTGAATATTGAAGCATTTTAATTATTACATTGCTATGACTTACACTCAAGTGTCTATTACAACAATGTTTCTCAAATTTTAATATGTCTTTAAATTATTTGGTGTTAGGTTTAAACACAGATTCTGAATCAGAAGCTCTGGGATGCTATATTTCTAACAATCTTCTGCCAGTAAATGAAAGATATGTTGAGTAGCAAAGGCTGAAAATCCTCAGATTTCTCAGATATGCTGAAGGGTAGATACAAGGGAATGACAGTATAGGGTGATTGTTATTTCCATAACATCTGTCCCTTACCTTAAATGAAATAATTTTGACAGTGTGCTATTTCAATATTTCACTGCTTATTAAAATATGAAATACAATAAGCTTAAATGTACAGGAAGGTTAAGTGACATGCGTATTGTCAGTGAGTAAACTGGGCAAAGTTTTAGGATTTGACCTGACCAACTGAAATGACCTTGATATTCAACTGCAAGCCTTGACTTTCACCCTTTTAGGGGGTGTTAAATGAAGTGTAGAGAAGCAGACTAACTCCCCTTCTCAATGATGAATGGCCTGTGAGGTCAGCTGACCATCCATCTGCTACTGCAATGTCAGATACATTTTCATGTCTGCAAAGTAACTAGACGTAGAAGCTTATAAATCAAAGTATTGGCATTTGGCCTCATTTAGTGTGAGAGAAACTTAGAGGGGTGTTTCTTTTATTTTAGCTTTTACATTTCTTAATCCTACCATCTCTACTGCCTTCCCCCATTAGTCTGAGAACTGCCATTCTGATTCATTCACACTCACCCTTTTAGCATATGCATGAATCCCCAAATGTCTAATGATTTGGTTCAAGGAGTGAACATTACATCAGTTGCAGATCTCCCCACTGCTGTTCATAGTCTGAAGGCAAAATTTGTAGGTGTGTTTAACCATTTCAGGATTTTACAATACAAAACAAAAAGAATGAAACTCAATTGCTGGAATAATTTAAGAACTCTTCATTGCCTCTGTATCAGATTAAAGTTAGGTGAGGTAGATAAGAGATCAATCAAAGGACTTGTATGCATGCATATAAACATAACCAATGAACATAGACACTGGGGGGTTGGGGTCTGCCTGGGAGGGAGGGGGGACAATGGGGAGATATGTATAAAAATTAATTTAAAAATAATTAAAAATATATATACATATGAAAAAAAGAACTCTTCATGCCACTTGAGCTAAATACCTCCATCTTGCAATGATAATCTCTAGGGCAGTTAATTAAAAAAAACTTCACATTTTCATACTCAAGTAGTTTTGACTCCCAGATGACCACCCCCCAGAAAATAACTTTAAAGACTAGGGAAAAGATGGCAATGAGTCACATTATTGTCCACTTAAAAATAAATATAAATTTTTATGCCAAAAAGAAAATTTCAAAATAAATTAGGGACTTTAACTGATGTGTTTAGGTAGGAAATAAAAGGTTCATGTTAGTGTGAGTTTTGAATGCCAAGCCTCAATCTAAATCTGAAGTATTTAACTGCCAATCTAAATCTGAAGTATTTAATTTATCCAGTAAAAGCTTCTTTTTGTTAGAACAATTTTATGGGTTTAAAATATATTCTATATCCTTAGTGATCCTAAGTCAAACTTTCTTGATTCCCACTTTATGTAAACTATGTGAAGTTAGAACCACCAGTAAATCAAAATTCAATCCCTTTTTATAAGTGTGTGGACACTTCCATATTTCAACTTAATTCAAATCAATCACCTTTCTCAACATTCCGCCTGTCTATAATTTCTAATACATTTGGCCTTCAACCATAACCTGGATCTCATTTCTAGAACTGACCCTCCCTCTCAATTCTTATCTCTATTTTTCACATTTAAGACTATGTTACCAAGTGCGTAGTTTGCAAACTTTCATTTGTTAAAAAAAACACACACTCCTACCATGCAGTATATGAGCTATTTGTTTTTAGAATAAAACATATTTTCCAGTTTTCCTCTTTGTCTTATTTGTTTTCATAGCACTTCTGTAACCAAGATATTATAATATGCAATTTGCATCAAACCATGCACACAGAAATGTTAAGAAATAAGCAAAAATTATATATACATCTATACAAATTTGGATTTATGCTCATAGTTCCTATATTTATAAGCTGTCACCCAGAATACTAAGAGCTCAGAAGATTCCAAACAGCAGCCAATACTACCACGTGGGGAGAGCTGTGGTACTTAGAAGAGAAACAAAAGACATATTGTTTAAAACACTCTGCTGAGAACTTGAGCATGCATGAGCAAGTTGAGAAGGTAGTTTGGGATAAGCATCTGAATATTTGGAAATAAACTTATCAGTGCTTGCAGAGTATTGAGACTCATTTCAGAATACAGCTTGAAGGCATCTGCCCACACAGTTCCCATTGTCATCTCTAAAACAATAACTCAAATTTGCTTCAGATCAGTTCAACCCACAATGGTATTGTTTGTGTGGTTTTGGGCTCCCCTTATGAAATCAGAGACTTTTCACATTGAATTACTAGAATTAATCTAAAATTTAAAATTCTAGTTTATAATCTGCATCTACTCTATAATATAAAAATTTAAAAAAACAAAAAAACAAAAGCAAAACACTTCCAAGGCCTGCACTTTGCACCATTTACTTCAATGATAATGTGATAAAAGAGACAAAAGAATTTGTTTTGTGTGTTTCTTCTCTTGTACTTAATGAAGTAATAATAGTTCTAGACACTAAGATAATAAACTGGAGGAGTCTTGTTTTGTTTTGTTTTATATTTATTCCGTGAATACATGTTTGACTAAATGAGACTTTCTAGTAATTCTTTTTTAAGGATTCCACTTTTCAATGATTTTATTTTTTGATGGATGTGACAGAATCTTTTCCCTAGTACTTGAAAAGACTAAATACACCTAATTCCTAAAGCAGGTTTTTTTTTTTATCAGGACTTGAAAGGGGTGGGGGGAAGAGAGCGGACGGTATGGTGAATTGAATGCTTTCTTTGTTGTCCCTAATTTGAGAATGATCTAAAGTCACTAATTCAAGAAACCCCAAGAACTTACATGGCCTGAAAAGAAAGGGGGATTTATATACCTTTAAGTCATTCTATTCATTCATTCATTCATTCATTCACCTACATATTCATGTATTCTGTTAGCCATTAGTTTACTGCTAGTTATTTTAATATTCTTCTTTTGAGTCATTAAGCGTATTGTGTTCCAAGTATTCTGTTGGGTTCATGCAGAAAGAGGAAAATTTGAAAAAAAACTCTTATTGTAAAGAATATATAATGATAATAGCAAAACATCATTTTGTAAGCCCATGGATGGCACCATAAAGTAGATGACATTTTAAAACATATATATATTTATTGATTTCAGAAAGGAAGGGAGAGAGAGTGAGATGACAAAGTCTCACAACCTAGGCATGTGCCCTGACTGGGAATCGAACTGTGATCTCCTGGTTCATAGGTCAACTCTCAGCAACTGAGCCACACATGCCAGGCTATAGCTGATGCCATTTTAAATATATATTT